>JAUZNJ010045759.1:0-32240 GCA_034780135.1 Jordanella pulchra | reverse complement strand
CATTTCCCTCCCAATTCTTTTCTTTTGCATAATGACCAATATAAAAAATATCATTCAAACCGCATTTGCCTTTTTTTACTTTTTACTTATACTTTTCATTACATTAATTGAGTACATCCATTTTTACAGTATTTTCCATACTTTAGTACAAGACGTTTCAGATACATTAAGACTTTCACTCAAATAAAATTTCAGTCAGTGACTTGGACTTTTACCAAATTCATATTTTGGAGCGGTATCTATACTTTTAATTGACTCTGAGATTTCAGTACTTTATACAACACTGGTTGTTTGGATCTAAATACTCTCAAGAGTCCTGTGGAGTGTTACCATTATCTCAGCTGCATTCATTCGAGCATCTCAGATTACACATCTCAATGAGCCTCAAAAGAAACATACGCCTCAGAAAGGCAGACCACTAAACAACACCCTCATCAAAAACACTTGCCCACACATACCAAATTTTTCTTTTAAATCTTTGGAAGTTGTAATAAGTTTCACTGACTAAGCAGAACCAGAAGGAATACATGGCAAATTTAGCTAAAATCCAAAAACTATAACCTGTATAAAAATATGTGAATTGGGATATGCCAAGATATAGTTAAGAAATTGCAAATAGTGTTGCCATTATGACATTTACCATCAGTATCACACTTCGCATGATTGTTGAAGAAAATGTATTTGCTTTAAGGCCAACAATGTCAATGTTGTGAACATTTAAGTGTTTTCAGGGTGAGAGCAGCTAAACTAACAAAAACGGATATTTTCTTAATTGTTCTTTAAAAAGGCAAAGGCACCTTTCATTATCTCAAAATACTATAGAAATGCTACAAACTTGTGCTGGTGATCAGATTGGGGCATCACACTCATGTCTTTTGGGAATGCCCAGTACTGATTCTATTCTGGCAGGGGGTTCAGACAGAAATTAAAAAAATATTCACGATACCACTGAACCCACTGCATTATATATTGGGTTTGACCCCAGGAGAAGGTATTGGAAAAAAGGAAGCCCAGTTAATACAGATTCTGCTACCGGTAGCAAGGAAAATGATAGCCCTGTCCTGGCTCAGGCCTTCAACAATGGCAAGAAACAATGAAGCATGTGTATATAATGGAAAAGATAACTGCAAAACTTCTGAGTGTATGGACCCCAGCTATTTCCCACTCTGGATGGCCACATGGATACAGATGTTATGGGATATAAAAAGTTGTGTCAGCCTCCTTTGTAAGTTCCTCTCTTAATGGAAGAAACTGGATATGTACACCTCCCTTTCATGTGAGCCCATGAGGATCTTTCTAAGAAATGTCAATTGCCAAAATGGATTTAAATGTTTGCTGAGATTCTCCCCTTTTTTTCTTTTCTTTCTCTCTCTCTTTCGTTGTATTATTAAGTGCACGTATAACTATACATAAGCATATATGTTAGATTCATAATACTCTTAAATAAAGAAAGTTAAAAAAAGGCAAAAGAAGACAATTCAATTGTGAGAGAAAATGTCATCCAATCAAACTAGTTCTCAACATCTTTTGGTATCAGAGTATTTCTTTGACTACATTATCTACTACAGAATTAGGCTTGTTAGAGCAAACAATATGCATATATCATTTTCATAATAAACAACACTATATAAACGACTAATGAATTCAAAATGCTTACACAAAAACAGAAAAAAACAGATCAATGGGCTCCCAATCAGAGCAGTTGAATTTCAGCCACATTCAAAAATAAACTAAAAGTATACAGCTACAATCCCTCAGGCAACTTGTATCCTGAGAAAATAAATAGATAAAGCAATAAAAAGTTTTCAGAGTTCTTTCCAGGAGCATAAAACCTGTAAGCTTGTTTGCTCTATATGGCACAGCAGGAACTTGGGAGTCAAACTGGTGTGTTTCAAATGTCCAACTGAGCAAAAAGCCAGAAAACAGAGTGGCAATTTTCCTAAATAATGAAATGACATGGCCATAGCTTTTTTTGTAGTTGTTTTCATTTTATATGACATCACAAATTTCGATATGACCAAGAATTTCTGTATTTGAATATTCACTTTACCCTTAAAAAAACATCTTCAGTGAATTGAAAAACCTAAACTAAACAGAAAATTCACCAATAACTGTTGGAATGTCTTTGTTCTAGAAGCTTCTCATCAGTATCTTGCTGCTAAGAAGGAACGTCACTCTTGAAGTGGTAACCATCACATGTATCTGGTGGCCAAGCTAAGCACATTGTGACGGGGAAGAGATAAGACGTCAGTAACATGAGCAGGAAAACAAGTAGCATAAAGGGACAGAAACCTCCAGGCGGTGAACTGTAGCCAACTATGGTGTAGCTTATGGTTTGAATTTGTTCAGACTTATGCAACACTAACAGCAGCAGGGTTGCATAGCTGTAGCCAAGGCGCTACTGTGCCACTGCAAGAAATGCACTTACCTCCAATGCTGTTTGTCACCCCGTTTTCACTCAAAACACTTCATGGCTGAGGGTATGTGGTGCAAAGGAGTGAAAAGATCACTACTTTTCCTGCAGCATTACTGTGCTCCACTCTAGCTCTGTGGGATAACATCAAATCTGTTCAGGCGGTACCTACTACTCTCCTGGCACCTCACTGTTTTGGTGTCTGTGGGTTAGACTTCAGTCACCTCTTTAAAATGTACATAAGTCAAGACTGAGCAGAAAAAAAAGAAATGGATCTGAAAAGCTCTAAGTAATGCCCTGAACAAAACTTAACTGTACTGGCAGTTACCAGATCTATTATACCATGATCCAACTTTACTTAAGAAATGATTGCCAATTAAGAAAATTATCCATAAACAAATTAGCTATGGAAAATTGAGGGTAAAGAAAGTATGTGTTTAAACTACATTTCATTTTAAACATCTGGCTGCTGCATAAACTGATGGATATCCCCTCAGTTCATCCCAGCAGCTGAGCTAATGAACTAAACACTATCAAAGACCCTACCTCAAGAGCTCATTTAAACCTTTTATGTTGACTGATTCTTTCATGTCTTCTGTGTTTATTCCAGTAGCTTGTACTGTTTGCATAGTTTATTAAACATAATAAAAATAATAAAAATACTGTGACAGGGATTATTAGGTTCAATAAAGCACCCTTTTTGTTTTAATTGTGGTAGTTTGTGATTCTTTGTACAACAGTGAGCAGTTTTCTAAAATAACAGTCTACTTCCTTTGAGTTAACACCTTGAATAGACAGAGACAATTATTTTTCTTGTGGTTAATGATTAATAACTACATAAATTGTAATCCAAGTTATCATTTACTGATGGTGAAGACACCTTGGATTTTAACAGCAACCACAAAGCTAAGCGGTGATTAACATTAATAACACCTGGTAACTGAGCAAATTATCAGTTATAATCATTTCAGCAAAGATCATTACTTAGTGTGATGGCAACATGTACAGCCACACAATAAATGGTCTAATTACTTGCATGAAAATACATCACTTTGTATTAGTACACCATACTGTATTTGATTCTTTTTAGTTAGGTGATTTGGCATTGGTTAACTATTTGAGTACACACATTTGGTTGACTCATTTTGCCACTTCTTCCTTGTATGGTTTACTTTGAACTAATATACTGGGCTAGTGAAGGAAGAGTCCCAGCTGCAAAGAGTCTCCTCAGTGGCACTGAGGCCAAATTGGACTCTTCCACTTGTTTTAGAAAAGGTGTGGGAAGAGTTTAGGTTTTCCAATTTTGTTAGTTTGTTTTGTTATTAAAATTGAAGAGTTTAATTACTCAAGGAATTTTCTTCAATAGGTTGCCAATTTTGTAGTGTATAGATTAGTTTGGTATTTTGTTGTGTCAAAAGGGCCCAATCATCCAGTATATATGTTCCCCTTGTGTGTCAGTTTGTTAGGTCAGTTAGTGCTTCAGTTGCTTGTAATAAGTTCATTTTCTTCTTTTTTAAGCTTAGAGTTCAGATTCATTTTGTAAATAAATTTGTTACTATTTATTTTCTTAAACCTTCCTGTGCTTCTCTGATTTTCTTTCGTCTTAATCCCTCACACTTAATTTTACCCTTGATTTGAATTACATATTAATCAGCTTAAATTCCAGTTATATTCATAATGTGATGGCAAAATTGTGTAATAGTACATTAGCCTGTGTTACACAGAAAACACGAAGAAAAAAGTGCATGTGGTAGGTTGTTCCTTTATGTCCTGTCATGCAAAGAATTGTGAGCAACCATTTAGCCCCTAGCAATGGCTAGGAACGTCTGAAGGTCTTGATGTGAACTGAATTGGAGAGAGGAAGCATCCTGCTCTCACTCTCCATATAGAGCTCACTGACTGTTCTTTCTTTTGACAAAATGTCGACAAATTAAACTAGTTTTCCCTGAATACCAACATATCAGCTGCAGGTGAAGCGACCAATTGTTTTCATTATTGTAGGACAATAGGATTAGAATGGGGGTAGGGCTGTAGTAAGTAGTAGTAAGGCTTTAGCATATCAAATAAAGAATGATTCTTAATCTTTACATTACATGGTATATATACAGCCTGTTTTGGAAGCAGTACTTAAGTGTGTAGCTTTGTAGAAAAAAACAAAACAAACCAGGAAAATAAACTTAGTTCTTCAATAAATAGTATTTCTGTTTAGTTTTAGGAGTGTATTTTGAAAGCCAATTGGAGTTTTACTACTCAAATACGCTTACGTTGACGCACCAACACACTGCTGGTATGTTAACAAATACACCCCCCTTTTATCCCTTGACTAAGGCTGCAGGCCTAAGCCTAGAATCACTGTGTGTTAGACCAGCAGCAAAGATCAAGTCGAAAGCAGGGGAAGAGGTTTTACTTTCCATTTTACGAATGTTTTTAAGTTTTATTTTTTGCTTTGAATCTGCTTTTATTTTTCTTCTATTCTATTGTCAATTTCATGTAAAACACTTTGAATTGTCCATGTACTGACCTGTGCTATACAAATAAAATTTGCTTTTGCTTGCTTGAAGTTAACTTTAATCAAATGAAAAAAATCTAAGTACTTCTTTATGTAGAAGTGCAAAAAATTATGTTTTGTCAAGATAACCTACAAAAACAGATTCATTCGGTTCTTCAAGGTTCTCAAACTCCTCTAACTCATAGTTGCCTGGCCTCGGAAACTTAGGAGGACAAATTAGTTTCTCCCTTTCCTCATTGAGCTCTCAGAGAGGTATGAAAGATATAAAACACTTTGGTTCATTTGCAGCCTTTCATGCATGGCTTTTAATGTTGGCTCAAAGCTCTGAACAAGACCTCGGGGAAAAAAAACTCCCACACTTCCCTCATCTTCATGAAAACAAATCATCAGAGCAACTATAAATGATTGCAGTCCAACATTACTCCATGAAAAGCTGGTTATTTTCACCAGTCAGAAAATAATTGAGACACCAAGCATTGTAAAGTTTCAGTTCATGTACGTGGTACGTTTACTTTTTAACATGTAGAACAGCACCACAGTGTTGTGACAAAAAAAACACTGTTCCTCAAATGTTAAAAAAAACAACCTTTTTGCTCAAATCAAAAGTACAGCATTAGATTTGTTGATCATAGCTTCTGTTCATGGAAGCTGCACAGGTCCAAGCTCTGTTTCACCAATAGTTGAGTTCCCAGGACAGAAGGAATGCACAGTGCCTCCAGTGATTCAATCATCCACTTGGCAAACTTCCAAAGGGAGATGACCAGGAGACGACCTTCTCAGATGCACAAAGCAGCTCAACAGACTCCTTTTGATCCTCATCTGGATTAAATCTATAATATTGAGCCTAAACAACGGGGAAAACTGATTTCAACCACTAATACAAGTAGGGCTAGAAGCATATTTATAAACGTAAATATGCTTTAAACATGCTTTAAAAACATATTAAACGTTCTGACCAAGTGACCCTTTACACTTTTCTGCTCCATCCTTTAATTTTTCCCTCTCCATTTTTGTGTCAAAAACTATTTATGTAAATTACGTCAAGAATGTTCTTAAAAGCAGCTAAACTAAGACCCTGCTTTAAAAACAAAGAGAAATATTAGAATTATTAGCAAACCACCCCAAGACAGAGGACCTGTGGAAAAAAAATCATAATAACCACTAAGATTGGCTAATTCTATTGATTAAAACATGTTTGATGTTTGGGTGTTGTTTCCACAACAAATTATCCTTATCACCTCTGCAATAGTTAGTAGAAACCTTGAATTTATATAGGCCTGCTATAATTACATTTAACCCCAGGTCCTGAAACTAAAAGCAAAACAAAAGTTCCAAAAAAACTAGGCTTTCGAAAAAGGTTCTTGCTCTGGAAAAGCACCTTTTGCCAACTTTCATCGGTCTGATTTAGACCAATCATCCTTTACTATTGTCTGAGTAAGTTCACTGTATAGCTCCCGAAACAAAGCAAAAAACAAAGTACATCACACTAGGGTACAGTGTGCTTTATGAATAATAGAAATTTTAAATCCGTCAGAGGCATTTGCTCTCCATAAGGATCAGGGCTTCACAAAAAGAAAAGAACTTAAAGCACATATTCCATTTTCCTTAGGTGACTCAGTGGATGGTGACGGTACAGAGAGCCAAGGAGGATACAGGCTTAGTATGCATCACCGAATGATCCGCCAGCCCCTCAGATGATCTCACTGTTTACAGGCCAGCACTTTAGAGCATTGAGACCTTTGATAGGAACTGTGTAAACGGTAGAAAAAGCAAATGCATTGCACTTACTAACAGATATTTCAAACAGTGCAGGGATCATTACCACAATAACTCTGTAATATGCCGAGGCCAAAGCATGAGGCGTTAACAATACCAATTGTGAAAGTGCATTAGGCAAATGCAACAAATCTACATCTGTGTGCACAACACCAAGTAGTACATACAGAAATGTGTTTTGTTTTTTTCTATAACTTTGAGGTAAAAATGCTGTATATTTTTCTATTAAACGCGTACACAAAAAGACTAGTTAAGGGCTTTTAAAGCAGCAGTGATAATCACTGCTGTAAGACAGGAATGGTGACTGCAGTCTCAGAGATTTAGCTTCCAGAAGGATTTCACATATTAGTGTCAAACTGTCAGGGACACACAAGCAGGCTGAGTACATTCTCCTTCTTCCTCATAAGTTGAAGTAGAATAAAAAACATATTTATTTCTGCCCAGAAGAAAGCGTTTCATTTATAAGGTCATGGACACCTATGGAGGGAGCTAGCTGAACTGTACACGATGCTCACTGACTGTAAGTGGAAAGAGGAGTATGGAGAAAAGGACAAGCTGATGTTTTATTGCTAATAAGAGCTATCTATATATATCTATATATATATATATATATAGATATGCCACAGAGATACAATAAAGAAACACTTGTTGGAAATGCTATATTCATTTCAAAAATCCAGCTATGATACAGGTGTATGACTACAGTTGAATGCATGTCTTGATGGAGTCGTGTTGGATACAGCTGAATATCAGGGAAAATGGTAAAATGGTGTAAAAAATGTTTAAATTGACTAATCAATTAGACAAGAATTTAATAATTTGCTTTTTTTATTAGATGTAAATATGTTTGCATGATTTGAACCCACACAAGAGAACAGCCAGGCACATCGCAATAAAGCAAAGAACTCATAGGAAACAAGACTCACAAAAAGAGGAACTGATGAAGAAAAACACAAGAATTGGTAAGACAGCTGACATGACAGTTTTCTAGCGGTCACCGAGTGCTGAAGAACTGTCCCTGACCCTTCAAAGTAAGAGTCGGATGTTGACGAAGGGTAAAGCTTTTCACAGAGTACTGTATGAAGGCATGCTTTAAGGTCTTTTAGCCATTTTATATTCCTTTGAAAATTGAGGTCCTGAAGTCTGGAGAAAAAGTTGTGAGGTGCAAAGCTCAAGTATTTTGAATGTGTCTTTCATGAAACATTTCTAGTGTGTTATGATTTGGAAAGACATGCTATGGGCTTTTTCACTCTACGCAGCCATCTACTAATGTTTAGAGTGCTTTGTGCTTCCCTAACTAACAAGCTTTTGACCATCGCTCTGTTTAATAAGCCAGCAAACTAACCTAACTTCTAACTAGGGAACCCATAAGGGTTTGTAAAAAGAAAGACAAGAGACACTAGAGCCCATAACGCATACAAGATGAATGTTGCTATTAAAGCAACTTGGGCTTCCTCAAAACCTCATCAAGCAACAGGCAGATTGCTTTCAAATCTTAAATAAACCCTGACCAAGACTACTGATACCGTACAGTCCAGTACGTATACATATTGTTCAGTGCAGTTGACATTTGTGTATTACACATCTATTTTTATTATTAGAATTTGTTTTGGTTTTCATTAGGTATAAAGCCATAAAATATTCCTTTCCATCAAAATTTTAATCCCTCTTTGACAAAAGTCCCAGTTTCATTTTTGCATTGAATTTCTGAAATCTATTAGGCGCTTTTATTTGATGACAAAGAAAAAAAAAATACTGTCACATTAATATCAAAACTATCTATTGAAAGAAATAAGCTTCCCAGAGAACGCAACAATCTATATCCTCATATTAGAACGCATTAGATAAATGTTGTTGTTCAGAACCATTTAGCTTTTGTTAATACTTCATACTTTGATTGCGGGAAATAAGTGTTGAATGATACAGAAGCACAGCCTATAAACATGAATAGTGAGTCATTCCGTTTGAACAACACCCAGATTCACCTTAGACTGGTAGGAATTTTCATAACTTCACTTTCAAGTCACATTTTGAACATGACCATCTCCCAGTTTTGCGCAAATATTTGAGAATCAACCAGAACCTATTGCGTCAAAAGCAGCGTGAAATCCTGCAGAGTTAACGGTGATATACAGGGATTCCTTTATCAATTATCAAGCCGAAATATCCAGTTTGTTAAAAGCGATGAGGACTTGCTCAGTCTGTTTGCCTTAACAGAAACTGACCAAACATTCACAACAGCCATGTCTCATAAAGTCCAGAACGTGACGTTCACCAAGTTTTATTATTGAGGAACACAGTCAAGCCTTCAGTTTGTAGGTGAGCGCGTGTATCCGCCCTGCAAAGTGGCAGAACGGTTGCTGACGCAGTCAGTTAATTAAAAATCTAAACAAGGGTAGAAAACACTAAATAAAGTTTAGGTTTTTTTCCTCGGCAAAGAGTCCTATTTCCACGCATTACTTTCAGCAGGTTTAAAGCTTTGCCTAACTTACCTTCTGTGTTAAATCGAGCCTTATTTTTCCACGTGCGGTCCTGTAATCGTCCGCTGCGTGTCTCCAGCCGTCACTGCTCTCCCAGTCCGTGGTTTCTGCAGCTTCTCCTTATTGGTAGCTGTCTTCAAATTAAACAGTTGCATTTCGTGCTTCGCATCATGTCGACCTGTGTGGGTTTCTTGGTTTTCTCCCCTCTTCGGCTGTGAGCAGCCTGTGTCTGACAGAGGCTGAGTGTGAATGGGAACCAGTAGCAGGTCTCCCAGACGCACACTAATCACGCAGAGCGTGTCACGCCTCCTCTTCTTTGCTCTGCATGAGTTATGTTATACATGCAAATAAATACAGTTTCAGCAGCTTTAAAAAAGGAGACTTGTTTTTTTCTCTGTACAAAACAAATACAACTTGCTCTAAATAAATATATTTGATAGAAAATTGAGTTTGCAGTGGTGCTCAATACGTGTTTGCATATTTTTATCATTGTTTATGTTTCTAGATTCTTTGCACATTAAAAGAATAATACCTCAAATATTGTCAAGTTGTGTTATATTTGCGTTTTTTTTTACATTTATTCGTACACTTATTTTGCCAATAAAATCTCTTACTCTGTTGAGAAAGCAGGTTTTATGTTGATATTGAAAAAGTTGAGTTTTCATTTTAATAAAATAAATCGTATGCCTTTAATTATTTGGTAGTTTTTATTCCCATGGTATCAAAAATTGTATCAAATATCAAAACTTTTTTGGCTAGTGATATTAATTATATTGAGTTTAAAATTGAACAAAAAAATATTTTTATACATGTTAAAGAAGCCAATATTTTCTAATTGCACTTTAATCATTTGGTTTAACTCTGACATTTAATTAGCTCTACAGCTGTCAAACCATAGTTGCATAGATAAGGTAAGAACACAGTTCTGTAGAAGTCCAGTATTCCAACCTTGTATATTTTCACCTTCTTATATATTTTCTTTACATTTTAAAATTAGTGCACACAGGTAAAGGAAACCATATTTTCCATGGCTAGTCTTTATTTCAGCTCTTTTAGCGGAAAAAAATTAAGTTAGACACTTTCAACCATCTACCATCTGTCTATATCAGTCTGAAGAAAGTTTTGCTCCAATTATTACTTTCAGTTAGGTGTTTCATGGGTTTGTTGGATGTACAGACCGATTCAAGTCACCCCATACCATCTAAAAGGGACAGAATTGAATTTTTTGTTTCGAGGCAATCCTTTACTTAAAAAAGAGTATAGTTTGAGTACTTTTCTGTCCTCCGTGGTAGTGTTTAGACTTGTGTACCCATATAAGGCTTATAATTGGACTTCCTAGCATATGTTAGTACTTTTTGAGGGCCTGAAAGGATTACTTTGTTCCCAAGTAGTAAATGGTACATATATGTACTATTTACTTATAATTTTAGGGTACGTTAACCGATTTGTGTACAACGAATTTTACAACAAATGGCCATGGTATTTTTAAGATCAATTAGGTGCATACAATTAGGTACTTTTTTACTGAGTGTGTTGTTGGGTTTACATATAATCCTCGGATCTCTGTCATAGTTCTTTTCCAGCTCTATTTTTTTTAAACATGGTCTTATTTTTGTTAAAGCAACCATGTTAGCATTTGCGGTGGATTCTTATTTGGCAAGCAGAGCAGGTTCTGACACACACAGGAGTATCTTCTGACTATGAAACTTTGAATCCAAGTATTGGAGGTGGTATAAGATTACATAAGATTACATTCCTTGAATGTTGTATTTGGCCTAATTTGACCAAATACAACATTCCAAAAATTAAAAAAGAATATTTCAGAATTCCAGGTCTTTGTTTGAATTTACACTTGCAAACCTTGGGCTAGTTTTTTTATTTTTTATTTTTTTTTTTAGGAGTAAAAGTTTCTCAGGAAATTTAAACGTTCTCTTTTCTCTCTCTCTTTCTATGACAACATTTTATTTATTTTTTGTGTTTTTCATTGTCCTTGTTTGTGGGTGATATATGAAGTGAAATATGTCCTTAAAGTTGATATGTTCAAACCATAAACAGCAGGTAAGCACAGGAATTTCAGTTCAGTTGGCAGAGAACAAACATGCATTTATTTAAAAGTGCAACTACTATTCAGGGATAAACATTTTTATTACACTGATCCAGTGATGAAAAGTAACATGTAAATTCAGGCTTCAGCTTAGATACCCCCAGTTCAAGTTTGTAGGTATTTTTAATGATAAACTTTAATATGAAGGAATACCTTAAAAAGTGTAATAGCCCTTTAAATCATCATCATTTGACAAATTTCAAATTTCCAGCATTATGAGCAAGAACTGTAACACTTGATTTCCGTACAAATAGAAAATAAGGCTAGTTAGGTGGCATCTCTAACACGTTTCTTTATGTTCTAGTGCTGCCATTGCCCTTTGACACAGCAGCATCCTGAGCAAATAGGAATACCCCACACTTTAATAAAAAAAAGGCTCCTAAACATTCCTAAGCTTCAGAAAAGTAAATTAGACTTTCATTATTCTTCTGCATAGGTGCTTAACAGAGATATAATGTACACAAAGTGTTTTTAATTTCTTACTGCCTTTGTCCATCCATGAAGCACTCAAGTACATTGAGACCAGAAATGTATTTTCCATCTTCAAATTACACCATTGGAAATGTACTTTAGACAGTACAAGTCTTGATGATGTCTGCCAGAATAAGTGTTGTGGTAGCCAAGGAAAACAATGTGATCTTCCACTCTGAATGATTCATCCTCTAAATATACTGTATGTAATTACAGTAGGTAATTCACTACCACTCGACAATATCATTCAACACTAACCATAACTTTCCTTGAAGCCACTATCAGGGTAAATATTGCTCAGCTTCCATAGTCACATCTTGTAACTGTGTTATTGTCACTTTATAGTAGTTTCATTGGTAATATTCCTATTTACGCCCTTCCATCTTTAGAACGTACTCAGAACAGCTTTTGACAACTTCCCCACAAGATCCCTGTTTAAAAGAAAAGTGGTCTAACTTCTTTTAGCAACTAGTTAAGGCTTGCATACACTATCTGAACATCTTTAAACTTTGTTTAAAATTGGATCTGAGGGCGGTACCAATATAACAAGACTGTCATCTGGTGACTACTACCCAAATTATATCAGAAAACGGCTCCAGCATTCACACACATGCTGATGAAATGCTATGGGAGATTTCATCCAGGTGGTGTTTTGATTTTTAGGCAGTGAGTTCACCAAATTCCTATGATTCCTTCTTCCTGATAGATTACACTTCGTTCCTGACCTCTGTTGGCTTTATGAAGCGACACAGATGCTATGACTGAACCTGAGAAAGCTCACGTTTTATGTCTTTCATGTTATCAAACCTTTGGGTTATTTCATCTAAGATGAGTTGATGAACTCTTAGAAAAATAAAGAGATGTTTTGTAATGCATTAATAAGCATAAATATTGGAGGATCACAAAGTAATCATATGATGTTTGAACCCATCATAGTTCGAAAGCTGTTTACCTGATTGATGAAAGGTGTTTGCTCTGGTGAGTGGAGTATATTTACAGTCACTTCATACATTAATAAAGGGAATAAACAGATAAGTTCACTTTGCAGATGGAAATCTGATAATAAATTCAGAATGTAGCTTTAACTTCTCTGCAAAAACTAGACTGTTTGTTTTCTTTGAATGCATTTACAGCAAGCTGTTCAGCCATCTGGTGCTCCACCAGGAAATAATTCATTTCAGGAATTCAGGATTGAAATACACTTTTTTTTTTTGCGTGGTCTCTTGAGACTACCTGAGGCTCTGCCGTTTTTCAGACAATTCATTTTGAGTTACAGTCACTTTGCAACTGAAAAAAAATCCTTATTGGAAGAGAAAAGCTTAAGCGCTCTTGCAACAAGCCCAGTGGGGCAGCAGTAGGGAGGTTTTCCGACACTGTAATGCTGAATTTCAACCTCTGCACTTTCCCCACCATGAAACACTTCTGCCATAATGATTCACTTTTTCCAGGTGGATGGAAAGTGAGCCAGTGGGGTGTGTGTGTGTGTGTGTGTGTTGGTGGTGCAGACAGGCACCCACGTAAAATAAGAGGGTTACAACAGCAGTAGCTGTGTCCTGCTGGTAAGTCAGAGACTCTAGGCAGCAGAGGCTTTGCAGAGAGAGTCTGGTCAGTGATTTGCTACAATGAAGCTGAACCAAGAGGTTTCTGAAGTAGACTGTCAGTCTCAATAACAGCTTAAGATTGATTCCACAACAGATATATTGAAAGCTTGGCTGTGGCTGTTACTCAATTCATTGCTGAGGTTAGCATTGGGATGTATGACAAGTCCCACAGGCTGGAACACCCTCATAGTTAAGTCTTCATAATTTGAGGTTTGTTATAGAGCTGAAATCTCTGGGGAAGAGAAACAGAGGTGGGAACAGACCAGTCGCAGCTCACTGGGTGAATTGTTTGATAATAAAAGGAAACATGCTTTTAGCTGCCTCATCTTCCTTTTGCGGCAGCATGAGGAGCAGATGAGGGGCTGATATTTGGCCTGTGGGAATGCTGCCAGGCATGGTGCAGATGTCTTCTCCTCCCTATAAAATATGTATTATAATAATGAATAATATTCTCAAATAGGTCTTGTTTTCCTTAAATCACCTTAAGCATGCTTAATTCTTTTCTGTAGCAATAACTCATTTGGCTTCAATTGAACTCTTGACATTTGCTAATTATATCAGACCTCTAAGTAGATCTAGAAGACTTTTTCCATTGTTAGAACCTAACTTCATTCATAAAACAAGAAAGAAGAAAGGAAAAAGCTTTTGGCAGATCTTTGTTCTCTTGTCTTGGCTACAACAGTCATTCCTCCCTGTCTCTGCACACTCTCTTTATCCCTCCCTACAAAAAAAACTCTTAAATAAA
Source organism: Jordanella pulchra (assembly GCA_034780135.1). Lineage (NCBI taxonomy): Eukaryota > Metazoa > Chordata > Actinopteri > Cyprinodontiformes > Cyprinodontidae > Jordanella > Jordanella pulchra. Next base: position 18,141 of record JAUZNJ010045759.1, on the reverse strand, counting down.
ACCCTAAAGACCCTTCCAGCCCCTCACTTTTTGATATTAACAAAGCTGGCTGAGATTGATGAGGTAAAAACAAGTTGCCTCAGTGCAGAGTAAAAACAAATAGATCTTTGGATAGAGGAGGGGCGCGGTGCAAGGAGCACCTTTACTCCGACCGCCGGCTGCTTCATGTCTTCCACCAAGCCCAGGTGTCCGCCTTACTTTCACACACACTTTATTACATTCTCTGTGTTTTTGCTGCACTAATCAAACATTGGATTCATATGGCTTGTTGCCTGTGCTTTACTTAGCGGAGAATTAAACACACATCAGGCTCTGGACACTGTTCACTATTGCATGGAAGTTCACTGGAGAGGAGGACATGTCTCATTCTGGAAAACAGAGTGAAAAAAGATCACTAGGACTAAAGATGGTCTTTAATTTTATTTTAATGTTCTTGACATCATTACATGCTTAAAGGAGAGCATATACCTTTTCATTCATTTAAGTCTCTTACATTGTGTGTAATTGGTGCTTTCTAAGGAATGATCCATGTGTTTCTGAGAGGAGGCTTCGGAAAACCCCTGTTTAGTTTTCACTTGTCAAAAAGTTAAAGAAAACTGTTTTTGTCTTTTAATAATTTTTCGGTTCTCTTCTTAAGAGCCTCACCTCTCTGAGTCAGAGAATCTAAAACACTTTTCTGTGGTTCTTTGAAAGCAGTATTTAATAAGAAACCCCATAGCTTTCACTCACAGTCTAATTGTAAAGAAGAGGTCGGCCATAAAGCTGATCCCTTTTTGCTATAGAATATTTCCATGCATTTCTACCTTGTCTGTCTTATTAAATATTGCTTTTTCTTACAAGGTTCATCATCTGTAACCAAGCAAGTAAAGGTATATAAGATAACATTTTAAGAAGGCTGTGGAAGGTGAAGGAGCCCATTTAGATGGCTGAAAAGCAAACAATGCAAAAAGGATGAGCATCATTTGTTTCTTCAAAAGTATTTGCCAAAGTAAAACACATTCTTTACAAATTACTTCATTTCCATTAGGGATCATAAAATAATTTTTGAATTGAATTAAACTGAACAATACAGAATTTAATTGAAGTCAAATCTGATTGAATTGAATTCTGCCTTTTACCTACGAGTACTGATTGGAATATTATATGTATTAAGTTTGATCAGGGAGCTCAACCTTATAATCCATGAGCCATGTTTGCCCTCAGTGCTCCTCAAAAGTCAGTTTAGAGCCATAAATCAATTAATTTATGACCTTTTGAAAAAAAAAGCACAACTCATAATGTCATCTGTAATATTTAGCTAGCCACCATTTTATGTCTGTCTTTAAGTTTTAAAATTAAGAAAAATCAATAAAACCTTTGCAAAACTATACAGTAAGTATTTGAAGCTAATGACACAAAAGATAGATCTGATAACATATTACTGATTGTATTTGGTGTTATTCTGTGAGAAAAAGTTAAATGTAAATTTTCCATAAAGAAAGAAAAAAAACCCAAACCTTGATTTTTTTGTTAAACCTATTTTTGGTCTTTATCAATTTTACCCAAAATTACAAAGAGCCATCGTGGAAGGTCCAAGGAGCGCCTTATGGCTCTAGAGCAGCAGGTTGCAGACCCCGGGTATAGATGAAGCCATGTGTAAATAAGAACGGCACAGTCAAAGCCTGGACTTTTTTAGTTATTTAGAACTTTGTTTAGAACTTTGAGAAGATTTAAGAAAATGCATCTCATGAATGTTCTCAGTCCAGTCTGAGTTAGTTATTTTGTAATGATTATAAAGCATTTTCAGTCTGTAGATCCCTAGAAAAATACTGTACTGCAAGAGTTGGACCTGTAACTGCAGCAAATGATGTTCTCCTGAAATGTATTCAAACAGGGAAGGTGTATGAACAACTGTATGATGCAAGGTGCATGATACACCTTCTTTATTTTAATCTTTTTTTACTGTGAAAACCGTGTGTAATTCTCCTTCCATTCACCATCATGCTCTGCTTTGTGTTGGTCTATCACAACAAATTTCAAACAAATACTATGAAGTTTGTGGTTGCAGTGCAAACTATGTGTGGGTGTGTTCAGTGGGCATGAGCACCTTTTCAAAATATAGTTGCATAATTTTGAAATCCTCATTTTGAAGAGTGTACATCCATGAAAATGTACATCCATTTAAAAATGACCACATTATTGTTTAATTTAATTCCTCAACCATAAATTAAACCAGTAAATTATACCAGTTTTATTGTAGTAGTAGCTTAACAAGCTTTACTTTTTATAGTAAACAGTAAATGGCTTTTTTCAAACTAAAGAGCGTTGTTTTCTCCCTACTCACTTTATAAATCAGTGGATGGATGCATATTAATTCACCTCAAACACAAAACCTTTGAAGATCAGAGAAATGAAACTGTTACTGTGCTAAATATGCAAAGGATGCTTCAGTGTGTGTTAGGAATAGAAATATCCCAATTTTGTATTACACATTAGCATTATAATAAGCAGCATCAAAGTAATTGTTACATCAGAACAAGTGACTGTCATTGGTGTTTCCAAATAAGCTGAACGGTAGTTGTAGGGAACTTTTATTTGTGATTCTCATAAATAAAAACAGTAATTTAACATAAATAAAGTAGGCTACTGATGTGACAGTTTGTCATCTTATTGAGGAAATCTTTTATTATTTAATTTACAACTTGTCTAACTTGATCTTTAGTAATGACATTGGTGCTGTACCTCTAAGACAGCTGTCAGACTGAGTAATGCATCGTTTTCAGATTACCCATGCGAGCTCTTTCGCTTTCTGTTTGTGGTCGTCCCAATGTGCTAAAAAAATATTTTTATTTTTAACTTGGCAAAATGGAAATGAAGCAAAAAATATCAATGTGTTTAGTCACACGTAGCTTTAGAAAAATTATTTTGTAGATGCTTTTAGTATTGGATTTCTGTTACACGTAACCTATTGTTGTTTGCTGTTTTATTTGCAATAAGATACATTTGCTGTAATAAAACCTGTATTCTGTGCAGCTGAGTTGACTTTAAGACCTTACAGTACTTTTACTTCACAGAAGATACTGAATGTTTTACCATCTCATTCCTACCCTGATTGGTTCTGCTTGTATTTGTCTTTGACTCTCTTTCCTCTTGCTTTTGCTTTATCTCCTGACTGCGGTTAGCAATAATTCCATCTTTATCATTTAATTGTACAATAAAAAAATAAAAATCTAAAAATGGGCGACAGAGGTACCACTAAAAGAAGATGTAAAATAATTTTACAAGGAAACCACAGTGATGGAAATGAGTCCATTAGGATGAAACAAACATATCTTTACAAATAGATAAAAATAGATACATTATTGGAAGAGAACAGACATATATGAACCCTAAAATGCAATGACTGATGTCATTATTAAAAATGTTTGTTACAGATCAGGACCGGTTTCTTAACAGCTTATTTTTCTCGTTTTTTCTAGAAATGAGACTTCAAAGAAGCTTCGGCTATCACCCAGAGAATTGTTTTGATATCCTATTTAGCGTCCAGTTCATAAAAAGAGAAAAGCTGCTATATGTTCTTGAATGTAAAATTATCAAAATATTTTTTTTTTTCCTGATTTTGTTCTCGTCTACCTGAAAGTGTCAGCCGAGCCAACACTTAGTGCTCACATCACCCTCCAGGCGATGACAAGTTCCTGCACCATCATGGAGAGAAAAGAAATAAAGGGATCTGACACTTCGCTTTGCTCTGAACATATTCCCAAGCAAAAACAACCTTTTAAATTGCATTAGTCAGCTGCAAAACAAGATTCAACCCCAACAAAACCAGTTTTAGGACACGAGGCAATGCAAATTACCCAATTTTGTGCTAGAGTGCTTAAAGCCAAAAGGTTCCTCAGGGATAAACGAATTACTGTGGAAAACAACTCCCACAGCAAACAGCCTGGGATCGGATTCAACATGAAACACTTCCTGAGTTGGAATGCACTGGGCTGCATATAGCTTTAGCTGCAGTTTCTCTCAATCAACAAAAAGACCTCCTGCTTAAACTTATGTTTGCATGCATATAAAACGCCAACTTTGTGTGCTACAGAAAGTCACAAAGCATCTTGGCTCACAGTGAGCTCCATCTCATCCCAATAAACACCATATGACATGACCTCATCCGTTTGAAGGAAACCCTCCCGATCAGACATTAATGACATAGACGTAATTCCTATAACAGCTTGTGTGATGTCCCATACGCAGAGCAAGGCTCACAAGGTGGTGAACCTTCACTTTCATGGGCCTGGAGACAGATGGGAAGCAGCTGTGCTAAACATTTTGTTCTGTAGTGACTGTTCTCGTGTTACTGTAAAGATAAGCAGGTGGGATCTGCCTGTTTCTTGACATAAAGCTGAATTTACCTTTAAATGAAATAATCTGATGATGGAAAACTTATGCTAGCTGTTGATCACCTTAACATACAGGAAAACACACCAGATGAATCAGTGCACTATGGAAACCAAGAGGACATTGTAAGCATTTCAAAATGTGAATCATGTTTTGGACAAACACTGAGCCTTCTCCAGATCCCATACCGTCCTTTAAACTTTACAAGCAGCTTTGGAGAGGTTACAGTGAAATCTACGGAAGAATGTTGGCACTCATTGGTGTTTAGCTCAGTCTAAACATTTTCCATGAAAATATCTTTAGACTAAACTTTGAAGATAAAAGAAAAGACAAATATGGGGAAGTGCTTCACACTGTAGAGGTCGAGTTCTGTTTTATACATACTGCACATCTGCAGGAGTGAAGCTCGGCAGGAGAGAAGGTGAGTTGTAGGTTTGAAAAGCAGTCCTGCCATACGTCAAAGGGTTCTAAATGTTGGGTCTCTGGGTTTTCTGAGCCAATCCCCACATTGTCCTCTGATATACTGAATGTTTGGGTTAATGAGAAACACATTACATTGAACTGTTCTACCTTCTGTAATGTTGCAATTTCAAACCTGGATTTTATTGGGATGTAAATACAAGATTTGGATTTCTCCAGCAGTCTTCTCTTTAAAGGTTTTTCTGGGAACCACTGGAAGGAGAACCCAAGGCAGACTTAGAACTCACTGGAGGGACCTTACTTACCTTCTGGCCTGGAAACATCTTGGGATCTCCAAGATTAAGCTAATGTTTTGCTGTGGACTGTTTTAGTTTCTCTCCTGGAACTGTTACCCCTGCAATGCAATTATTAGATCATTAGATCTATATGATAAAACTGCATAAACCAGTAAATCACTATGGAGAGGAATACAACTAAAGCGTTGTTTTCTATTTTTCTTCCCATATAAAAATCAAAAAGTGTAATGTACCATCAGTCAAAGTTTAGAGACATTCCTCTAACCAACACAACAAACTGATAAAACAAAAGTTTTTCTTCTGAACAGATTAATCTTTCCAATCCCGTAGACCAAAATATTTCTCTTCAAAATAAATCGGTAGAAATCTGCTTTTGTACTTCATTCTGTCTTTTCCACATTACTTCACTTTCTTACTTGGCTCAACAGCCTACTATTGATTCTTGAAGTGGTACAGTTTTGAACTAACCTCTCCCCAGACACATTATCTTTTGCTTGTCAGCAAAGTTGAAAATGAATAAATCAACCCAGCACCTGTCTGTACTTTAGAGTAGAAACACACCATGGATGTCAGAACAGAGCAGATCTATCTCAATCCAAAACAAATCAAAGTCATAGCCTTAGCACACTGGATGAATTCCAAGCAAAAATATCAGACAGACTCATATATAATAACTGGATATTTGACAGGAGCACCGTTATAATATTAGACAGAACAGCTGAAATAAGAATAAAACCTACACAGAGTTATACAGTGGATTTCTGCAGGCAAATCTCAACAAAACAATTTTCTAACATATGAGGCAAAGTACTGACTTGAATACTACTCTGTTATGTTTCGTTACATGATTCCCTGACAGGATGTTTAAAAAAGGAACCTAATTCAGATAAAACTAGAAACCTGTTTGATGAGAAAAATCATAACTTAGAACTTAAAACAGAAAATTGGGGAAAAAAAGAAAACAGCAAACAATGGCAACATCAGAAACCGAAATAGTCGGGGGGAGAGAGGTGAGAGCAATGATTGTAATTATCTTTCAGAGGAGGAACGTTGTCCGACTCGGTCCTTCTGCTACTTCCTTTCTATACTCTGGATTAGAATCATTTAAATCCTCAAACCAGTTTGTTAAGCCCCCAATTTCTAAAACTCCTTTTGATTTGTTATGTTTTAAGCTCTTTAAAAACATTTCATAGTACTATAAACTACTTTTGAAAGGATCTTTGGAAAAATGTAATAATCCAGTTTAGAGCCTCTTTCTTCTACCACTGGTTATTATTAAGACATGTATGTTAATAGTATACAAGTGAATTTAATTAAAATGTGACATTTTGCAAGTTGGGACTTTTGTACACAGCATAATTTTTATTGTAAACATTTTATAAAAGCAAGACGCAGCCTTGGCAAACAATAGACCCTCTAAAGATACATGTAAATAATTAAGCTTCTGCATGAAATCCTCAGTTTTTATTAAATTGTTCTTAACTCTCAGTATGGTTTATTTTTTTCTTACATGGTAGTTAAAGGTTTGGTGTAATTCCTGCCCCTCATAAAAATGACCCAATTTGTTTAGAACAGTATATAACAACTATTATGTTAAGCAATAATTTTCATTCTGATTTACTTTTATTTATACTGGTTGTCTGATTGAGATCCAAGATCTTATTTACAAAAGAGACCTGTTTGATAAAAAAAAAATATATATATAATAAAATAGATAGTAATATAAAAGCATATATAATATACAATAGTGATATAAAGTCACTTTTTGTTATAAACCTGCTGGTCAAAGGTAAATAAGCTTTTTATTTATAATACCTGCTGCATGGGCCACAATGTCCAAGTGGTCAAAAACTGTTGCTGCTTTAGATGCCATGTTTTTTTCTATGGTTTTCTTACACTGAACTTAGCAGCTTCTTTCAACAATTTTCTATCAGCATCCTCTGTGTTTGCTGAGAAAAGATCCAACCTAAGAGTTCTGCCGAGTATATAGACTGAAGCAGTCAGTGAGATAACCTGGAATCTATCACTTTGCCAAGTCGTCTTATGTCATTAAACATGTCTAAAAATTACATCACCTTAAAGAGTTGCTGACAAAAAAAACAGAAAACTGTAATTTATCTGGAGAAGGTCAAATAAATCTGTCGGCAGAGAAATTTAAATTTCATCAAATAAAATTCCGTAATGACTTTCAAAGGCAACTCATCAGCACATCCTCTGCGGTGGCTGACATTATCCACGGCTCTCTGTTCACCGCAGGGGTGAATGTCAGAGCCACTTTCCCAGACAGGGTGCTCTGTGACATTAAGAGTGACGTTAATCTGCTGTGAACTACAAGATGGCAAAGCGGCCCCCAATTGTAACCAAACTATGGACATTTGGCTCCCCTGGGAAGCTGCTGTTTTAATGGCAACAGGTGCAGCTCCGCTGTATTGTGGAACTTTAGCGTCTTCACTTCCTGAGGTAGACAGGAACTGTCCACCCCTCAAGTCTTCGCCCTTATTTCTTCTCTCAGATCAAAGTCAAACCCACCCAGCATCCTCCCACGGGTTCCCAGGAATTTATGACAATGGATGAAGTCATTAGTGAGACATCTTTAGCTCTCATTAAAACTAGGAGTACAATAGGCCAAACCCCTCTGGATACCGGACTACATACAGGAAGTGTTGAGGATTTAGGAAAAGGCAGAAAGTTAAAACTGTTTTATTATGAAATACTTTCAAATCAACTATTTTAATGGATTCTGCATCTTTTTTATTTTATTTTAGAAATTTTACAATTTCACGTCATAGATGAATGACGACCATTTTCCAGAGGAATAGGATGTTATGAAGAAACGATCGCAGCTCTGGAAGAGCAACTCAGCTGGATTCAAACGTGACAAAAGAATGGATAAAGGTTTTAATATATACATATAAGTGCAGAATTTCTTTCTGGAAAAGAAAGATCCTTTATGAAAAGGTTTATTTTTAAACCGTTTGCAGCTTTTTCAAATAATTTAAGAAATCTTATCAATGGAATTAATTAATTTAAAATTATATATTATTTCCATAAAAAATGGAACACAGATGAGTGCTGGGTGATATTATTATGGATGAACATTTGTGTTGACAGATTAGCCTATATTCACAACCCAGGATGTTTGTGCCTGATTTTATTTCTTTATTTGCTCAATGTGTGTTTTATTTGTAACTTGTTACGATTTCACAAACCTAAATACTAAAACTATATCAGTATAGCTACGGTTAGTCTCCCCGAAAGATTTATGTTGGCTGCCTCTAAAAAATAGTTACTTCAAACTAATCAAACACAGGTGATCGATTGAAGGGAAAATAAAATGCTGATATACAATCAGACAGCAGCAGCAGAGAAACAATAAATTGTTCAGCTCACAAATAGGAGAAAAAAAAAAAAAAAGAGTCAGAACTGGATCTAATTACCATGGCTGAACATCCATGAGGCTAGTATGGAGAAAGTAGTTATTGATTTAATTAATCTGTTGGAATCAGTAGATATTTTGCCCTGAGTAAAGAAACATCCATCCTTTTTCTAAACGTACTTAGTGCTTGATAAGCTTATTAAACATGAAAAGCAAAAGCTGCAGTAAAAGAAAGCATTTCAACCATTATACTTACAATAAATGACCATATTTTCCTTGTGGTCTGTTTGTTAACTTCCAGCTAGAACTGTTTGTCTTGGCTGTAGCAGAAACTTTGAGTTATTTCCTCACTTAAAACTTGGATTTCAATTGTCTCATGATCCTGGGGCAAACAAAGCCTTTGTTTAGTGGATTTGGGGAAAGGAAGCTTTTTTAGCTTTTAATTCAATGGAGAATTTGTTTCCAAGGGGCCAACTCATCTCTTTTTCTGTTTGCACCAAATCTATTCAGCATATTGCTGTTTAAAAGGTCTCTGTTTACATAAAGACATTAGTCAGTGTCTGATGTATTTAAACAGTCTCTAAACACTGAGGATCCAGACATGACAATGATCATATTTGGTATTTTGTTCAACTGTCACAAAGTGCTTTTGTATCTATGAATTGAGCTACAAAAACAACAACAAAAAAACAAAACAATGGGAAGACAGAATAAGATTTTTTTCCCCCTCTTTAAATACATTTACTGGCTCTGAAATACGATTTAGTCTCTTAATTTTGTGAACCTTAAATATGTCAATTAGCGTTGCATTTAAATGAACGAAGTAAAAATCCATTATTGCCGCCATATTAAAAATTAACATTATCCACTTTAGCAGATTTTCTGTCTTTTTCATTTAAATTGCAATGCATTCACTGACAGACCATTTGGTCATTGGCCAAGAGATTGTTGAGGGAGAAACAGTTTAGGAGGTGCTCGGTGTTCTTCAAACACAAAGGAAAGTAGTTTGTAATGCAGATGAAGCGAACAATTAATGAGACTCTGCCATCTAGTGGAAAGTTAAAGCTGGTGCATACAAGGACACAAAATTGCTTACTGTAAATAATTGTAAAGCAAAAAAAAAAAAAAAAAAACAGTTAAAACTGGATGTTCAAAAAGTATGTAATGTAGAATTGAAGAATTCATTAGTGTACATCATATTTCAAAAAGAAAAAAAAAAAACACACAAGGAAGCATAATACATGAATTGACAAAGCAAAAAAACTGTACCCAACATCTGGAGCTCATTTTCTCCCCTCCAACCCCAGCGCTCTGCTCTAACAGCATAATCCATCAGTCCACAGACATCCTGTTCAGAGGAAAAGTCAACCTATGATGAGCCATAATTCCCTACGCATCCAGCTGATGACCTCACAATAATCATTTGCTACATTTAAAGGCTAAACACTGAATATAATAAAACTTCTGTCAACCAGTACAACATTCTTTACTATACCAGCCTTTTTCCACCTGAAGAACATTTACAGGATCAAATGACTAATGTCCAAGCAGGATCTAGAAAAACCCTTCATGCATTTGTCTTTTGTAGAATTGATTACTGCAACAGTGTGTTCATAGGTTTGCCTAAAAAGTCCATTAGACAGCTGATCCAAAACACTGCTGCCTGTGTTCTCACTAGAACTAAGAAAGTAGAGTGAATCAGTCCGGTTCTAAGTCGTTACACTGGCTTCCTGTAGCTCAGAGAATAGACTTTAAAATCCTTCTGTTTGTATATAAATCACTGCATGGACCAGCACCTCAATACATAACAGATTTGTTATCAGTGTATGAATCTTTAGACCACTCAGGTCTTCATGCTCCAGCTACTCTGTAAACCCAGAACCAAACATGGAGAAGCAGCATTTAGTTCCTCTGCTCCACTTATCTGGAACAAACTCTCATAAGACTATAAAACTGCTAAAAGCCTGAGTTTTTTTTAAGTCAAAGTTAAAAACCCATTTGTTAAAAGGTACCTTTGACTGTCGAAGTTAAACTGTTAACTGAGGTATTTTTAGTTTGAGGTTGTGGTCCAACTGTTTTATGCATGTTTTTAATGTTTATTTCCTTTTATGTTTTTCTATTCTATTGTCTATTTCTTGTAAAGCACTTTGAATTGTGCTGTACAAATAACCTTGCCTTACCTAGTAGGAATAAATGAATCTTTTGTATTTGTCTTTTAGTCTTCCACATGACCCATACATTTTTTAATCTTCAATGATTCAACACAATGGTATCTTATATTTAACCCTAGAATAATTTGATTAAATAAAAGAAGTGGATGAATGACTCCAGCTGCTAATGGTGCCATAAATCTGTGGCTTCAAAACAGGCTTAAATCAACCACTGCTATGTTTAGCAATTGGTATCAGTGTTTGTGCTGAAATATAGATGATGATCCCTGAAGTCTTTCCTTCTGCTAACTGAACTTTTATTTTATTTTTTTAAGTTTCAACAGCTCAGCCTATTACTGGTAGAAGACATGCATTATTTGTAACGATTAGAAAATGAGAGCTCAGAAATGATATCTGTTAGATTCAAATAGAGCCAAATGAAGAATTTAAATAAAAATTACTTTATTGTTTTTTTTAAAATAAATGCATGTTTTTTTTTTTTACAGTCAGGAAACAGAACAGCAGGACATGCACATCTGCTCTGGACAATGGAGGCAAGAAAAAAAAAAAAAAAGTCAACCGTTTTATATATGCTTGGTTCTTTTTCACCTCTTTCATTAATATTACTTTGATGTGAAACTGTGACAAACTTTCACGGTCATTTTCTTTACCATTTTATATGGTGCAGTTCATTTGTGACAACATAAAAAAAAAGATGTCTAAAAAAATGTGAACAAGCTAGAATATAAGGCAGAAATTCTTCTAAATAATTGCTGTCAGTTGAAACAAATAAATAGGGTTATCTTGGCCATAACGGGACTTTTTTTTATTTGCAAACAGAACAAGACATGAAAATAAATGAACAAAATAAAGAAGAACAAAGACTTATCATAGTTTGGATGCACATAAGAAAAAAACAAACAAAAAAAAAAAAAACATTTCAACCAAACCTGAAGTTTCTGAGTAGTGTTATCTTCATCTGAATTTATGTGCATCTTCATGTGAAAACATGATGTACACAGAGACGGTTCTGAAGGCTACACACGTCCACTGATGGCTTCTGACAGGAAAACAATAAAACAACAACCTCCAAATCCCCAAAGCACAAAAAAACAACACTGTACAATTCTATAAAACGTTTGCGTTTTTACATTAGTTACAAAAAATAGCAATAATACTTCATTTATCGATCCTTCATACTGAGAAGAGAACAAAAATTGCATATTCATTCTTTAAATTCTGTGACTTTTTGCTGGTGTGTATTGCCAAGGATATAATACTATACGGTGAGAAACTAGACTTCATTAACGTAGGACATGCTTCGAGGGATTGTGATAGTGTTTCTCCTGTTGTGTAGTGTCTACATGCACTTCAACTGTAACTTCAAGTTTCCAGTTGGTTAAATCTTGTAAAGCAGCTACAGATGGCCACATCCATTACAGCTCAGAAATAATGGGCAAAGTGGTGCTTTAGTACATTCTGGAACTGAACGAGACATTTTGACCTAACTTGGAATACCCAGTGGGGGTGAAACCCACAGGATTCTCATCACAGTGCACTGAACTGTAGTGTTTTCAGAAATGCTTCCTATTAGCAGGTGTTTCTGTGTCAGGTTAATACATAACCAAAAAGGCGGCTCAGCAAAAGATGGATTTTGTGAAATATAAAGCAGAAGTAGAATATGACAGCTTATCAATATAGATGAATGTATAGATAAGAGCTTAGATCAGGTTTTTAAAAATATTCATAGAAAAAACAAGTCGAGTACAAAAAGCAACAATGAGAAGCTGCTGCTAAGCAGATTTAATGGACTCCTTCCTTCTTTATAAATAAATATACATTTATTGGTTTATACGGAAAGGTTTAGCTTCTACCATCCAACTATAGAGGAATATGCAGGGCTCCTACACATTTCCTGGTTTTAAACTAGTATTCAGAATCATTCTTCATGGTTTGTTAGTCCAACAGAAGGGTCACTTGTTTCTTCATAAGCTTTACCATATCTGATTCAGGACTACAGTAAAGGGCTTATTCACGTTCTATGGGCAAGTAGATCCTTTAAAACGGAGAAATCCTTCACTTTATTTGTTTTGGCATCGAAACTAAACCGGTTAAAGAATCTGTGGTTAAGTTTTAGATCCACGAGGAGCAGAAATGATTCAGATTCCTGTAAGTTGTAGCTCCAAAACCAACAAGACCAACGATTTGAACAAAAGTTTAAGTTATGAAGAAGGCAAATCTGTGACGAGGTTTATCATAGAACTATATTCATGTAGAATGGCTTTTACTGTTCGGAGATGTTCAGATTTATTTTTTTTTTTGATACTGAAATAAATAAATTCTGTAAACTCTTTCCTCCAATGTTCTCCTGACTTTAACATCAGTAGGAACTTTGGAGTTATTCTATGGGATTAAATCTAAATGTTGATCAAATACACACCCAGGAAAGATGAAAGCAAAAGCAGAAGAAGGAGGTTTTAGAAGGTGTCAGACTAAGACTCCGCCTTCATCTGGATGGTAACAACCAGAACTTTAATAGGAAATGAGTTTGTGAGCATTAATGCATATATATATATAAACAAACTAGAACAATAATTGTGTCAGTCTTGGCAAAAATTATGCTAATTCAGCACAGTTTTTAACAACCGAGAACACAAAAAACAAAACAAAAACCCAATAAAATAAACTCATAAGCCTGTTCGACTTCCTACCCCCCACACCCTAAAATCATTGACCCCCGTGACCTTGGACACCTCAGACCCAGCCACTGGTCAGTTTATAGAACATTTCCTCATCTAGCGACTCATTCTGGTCCTTGGCGCGTGTCGACAGGAAGATGTAGCCGCCGATAAACTCGTGTACCACCTTGCAGTCCACTTCTGCACAGATGAAGGACAGGCTGGGCTCGTCCGCAAACTCAACGGTCACCTGAACGCACAGAACAGGGCACAGAAATCACACTGAATACATCTCTTATATGACTGGAGCGTCCGCTTGAGAAACCGAAATGTGTCGACATGAATGTTCCAGAAATCTGGTCTTAATAACTTAATATTGTGGAGGGGTTTCAGTGCTCAGATGACCACAGAGGTTATGTGGTTCTCTCAGGGAAAATAGGCTCTGGGTGACAGGTCAGACAAAGAGTGGTTCAAAAAGCCTTTAAAAAAACAAAAGAGGCACATGATGTCACCAGGTAGGCGGAGCCCAGACCATACCTGGAGTCAGGACTGAGGTTGGGGTTCGGCGGCGTAGCGCCAGGTGGTCGATGTTTAGAGGACCAGGAGGTTTTAAAACCGTGTCTCTCATTGTGCCCTGTGGGAGGCGCTCCAGACGTATTGGGTCAGTTGCACTTTACTAGGGGCCATATGACCAGCATACAAGCAGTGCATTGCCAGCATCATCTCTGACCTGTTCCCAGTTAAGGCCCCCAGGACTTCTAGGCCCAGTCAAAGGAAGGGGGTCTGGTTTGGGGACCAGTGGAGGAGGCCCAGGGGATGGTTTGGGGGACCATGTCTCTCAGGCTTCCCCAGACAGCTGGAGGTAGCGTCTAATGGGAGAGAGAAGTCTGGGAGTTTGCTGCCCCAAAGACCAAGTTCCAGGTAAGCAAAACAGAACAAGTACCTCTAAAAACTGATGATCTGGTGGGACTGAGACCAGGGGATCAATACAAATGTACAAAAGATATTTTCTTTTGTAAAACATGTAGATTTAAAAAATCTACATTTCTTTTAGGCATCTCTTTACCATGAAGTGCTTAACTCTGTTATGATATCACATTAGACACTAATCAACAATCATTTGGTCACCAACATGTAGAAAACCTTTCTGTGGCTTTCCTACCATCTTGATCTCCCAGTTAACATTCCACTGTTTCATGTTGCTAAAGCGCCAGGTCTTGATGGCATCTCCAGTGTGGGCATCCATCCGGATCAGACGATTATAGGTTATTCCAATCAGCTCTTCCTTCTTTCCTCCCTGGAATCTGCAGTGTAGAAACAGACCCAGAGGTTTGATTTGGCTCAACTGTCCTAATGATGAACCATGAGGGATTCATATATGGGATACGATGACTCATTTATATACTTTGCAAGGAAGTGAGTGATTCCAAACTCAGGCAAGGACTGCCATGCCTGAATGAAGCGCATCTTGGCCTCGATGAGACTCATCTGGGCCACGTTCTGGTGGGCTTCAAGAATCCGGGCTGAAATCTGCCAAAGACACAAACACACATGTAAAACAAGAGTCTTAGTCACGGTACTTCCTGTTAGAAAATTACAAACCCAGACAGGTCCAACCACCTTCGGGGTCAAATTGACTCCATCTTCACATACAGGACCAATCCACCAAGATCCACACTCAATTCATGATTAAACAATTTGTGATTGAGTCTAAAATGCCTTCAGAACACCATACGTCAGTAAATAAGGAGAGGTAGGAAAATATTGTTTAACTATTTCTATCTGAGGTAAGTGAAGCTAAACTTTTAATTAATTTGATTATGAAAGTGTGTGATTGTATAGAAGGTGTTTAGATGCAAGTCTGTGCTTCAGCTGTGACCTTATTCCTCTCTTACCATCCCGCTCCCTGAACATGTTGGCAAAATAAACATAAGGCCTGTTTAGGTCACCAGCCACAGGAGAAATGTGTGTCTGTTTATATTTATTCCAAAGAAGAAGAAAAAAAGTCATGAATGACTAATTTAAAGTTTCTACAAACACTGATTAAATGAACTTCAGTCCATGAAACATTTATTGTCTTTGATCTACACTTATTTTACGAGCTAAATTCAAATGTTGTGAGCATTGGTATTTTTGCAATAATTCATTCAAAATGTGAAAACAGCAATAAATGATAATAAAAAAAAGGTTCATAACTAAAACAACCTATTTCTGGAGCACCTTTTACAACTAAATGAACTGTTCTGTTTTTTTATTTTGCCGTTTACTTTTTTTAATGCAGTTTATTTTCTAGCACAGCTAAACTGCTGACACATCAGACGATACATTCCATACAGGTTAATAAACAGACGAACACACATTTACTGAGGTAAGTCGCTTAGCACTGGTCTACAATTATCTACATGTTTTAGGTTGTGCATTTAGACCCACAACATAAAACAGTGTAGTAAAACTAAAACTAAAATACATTGAGCCATTTTTGGAATTTATTATGAGTGTTAAATGGACGACAACATGCAGCAGACTTCCATTTTTGTTTATTTAGTTTTCTAAACATGTTAAGACCACTGATTCAACACAGAGCAAGGAGCCATATGAACCCTTTAATTCTTTAAAACATTGAAGACAAACGACTAACAAAAAGCATTAGGGATGATGCCATCTACTTTCAATAGTTAGAGGACAACACAGATAACAAAAGTTTTCAACAAACATGCAGACTGGCTAGAAGGCCCCCGGTGGACACATCACTTACCAAATCCCTGACATAGCCTGGCTGAAGAGAGGAGGTGGGTAGGGGAAGATGCAGGAGTTTGAAAAAGTGGAAGAGAAAAAAAAACAGTTTGGACAAAGAACAGGCAAATAAGATTAGAGTCAAGGGAGAAAAGACATAAGAAAAAATAATAATGCTGGAAAATACGGCCTAACTGCAACAGCAGAGCAGCATTGAAGTGTTGAGATAAGATATCATGCAGGACTGAGCAACAGATGAGGGAGAGCAGAGAAAGAAATGCATCCGTTAGTTAGCTAAAAGAAAGTCTGATAAAACATCAAATAGAAAGTGGAAGTGCACATTCAGGCTTTGATTTGGTCCATTTGCTGTTTCATAGCTTCTATTAAGGCAATAACATCTGAGTTACTTATTTCTTTATCCACAAGATGGCACCACGTTCCAGCTCCAGTGGAACTGATGATTAGCAGCTCCTTCCAATGCCTCCTCTGTTTGCTTTCTGCTTAAACATATACGATCAGACCAGACACCACTGAAACCCACGTAATCCAAAAATCCCTGTGAGTGCATCCGCTCTGAGTCTCCCTGGACAAATCTTACAACAGGATGGGGAGGGGCTGCAGCCTGCCAGAGTTTACAGGTTTTTCCCAGACAGTTTTCCCGAGAAGCATTCCCAAGCAAGGCTCATTTCCTGATGCCTCACGCCCATTACATGAGTTCATGTGTATATGTATGATGGCACAGACACACACTGTATAGACTGGGCTGGAGTCAGGCTGATGATGCGATGCATCAAATAAATGAACCACAGCGACAACCTAAAGTTGAATAATTTTACTAATACCACTTCCTGTAGGACAAACGTCTACCCTCTGACTCGTCATTTTCTGTTTAGTAATTGGGACCAGAGTTTTCCTTGTACCTCTATTAGATTAAGAAACCATTAAACAAGATTCCAAGGGCCTTAGGAAAGAAACAGGCGACTTCACAGAGAATCCAATGTTCCTAACAGTAAGCATGAAGTGCTTTACCAGACCAAACTGGAGGGTTTCTAATGAAAAAGTCCCCTGAGAGTTTAGTAAACTCCAGGTTATTTTTATATAGTGGGATCAAAAGTGTTACATTCAATTTATAGAAAGAATATGTGATCCTAAAATGCTGCAGGACTTTAGGAGAGTTATTCTTGTGTTTTATCATCCTCCTTACTATATGCAATTCTTTGTCCAGTTTTGCAGTGGGTGGCTAAAATTATTTTGGATTTGTGTTGCATCATATTTATATCAATGCAACCCAAAGTCATAAGTGAACATTAATTAGAAGTATCCAAAAACTGACTGTTATGAAAAGGTGGGTTATAAATATAACAAAATGGACATTTGGTGGAGTACGATGTACAGCACCCCAAATGCAGTGACTATTATTCTTGTGATTAGGTTATATATGGTTTAGCTATCAGCCTTAGCCCCCTTTCAGTCTAAAAACTGGGTAAAGATTAAAATGGATGTAATGCTTTTATTGCTTCTTTTTTTATGCGGGAACTAACAACTTAAACAATTTATATATATATATACATACACACATATCTTGACTAGGGCTGCTATTATATATACTCTAGTGTTATTTAATCTTGCTACCTGAAATGAGATAAACAGTTATGAGAAATTCTTCTTAAACTTAGCTTGTCTTTTTGGGGGGATACACAACATAAGGGTAGATCATGACAACTTTTGTGAAATCCAACAAATGTTCAACCAAAGTCAGTCTAGACTTTTCACCTTTTGTTTAAACCCGTTGTGAAAAGAATGTCCTCCTAAAATAAAATACTTTGACTCCCTAAAAATAGTTCTAGACAAATCTTTGATGATTAAATTTTATTATCTGAGCTTCCTGAAGAGTATCAGGATATTAGGAACAATTAAAACTAGAAACTTGTACTTGCAGATTTTATCTACCAATACTAACCCTGGTGATAAAATCATCAGACCTCATTATTTATCAGTTTGTGTGATGAATTCATTCTAATATGATTCATACTTCAAAGCAACTCCATCCATCCATCCATCCATCCATCCATCCATCCATCCATCCATCCATCCATCCATCCATCCATCCATCCATC
>JAUZNJ010045748.1:0-32241 GCA_034780135.1 Jordanella pulchra | reverse complement strand
TTTTTTGAGTATGCGTGAGTTTTTGGTAGTGTGTGAGAGACAAAACGTAATTTTTTTGAGTGTGCGTGGCTATTTTTTTTGAGTATGTGAGAATTTTTC
Source organism: Jordanella pulchra (assembly GCA_034780135.1). Taxonomy (NCBI): domain Eukaryota; kingdom Metazoa; phylum Chordata; class Actinopteri; order Cyprinodontiformes; family Cyprinodontidae; genus Jordanella; species Jordanella pulchra. The sequence continues at coordinate 32,142 of JAUZNJ010045748.1, read as the reverse complement.
ATAGTGTGTGAGAGACAAAACGTAAATTTTGTCCTAAACGGCCCCTCATAATTTTATAGTTTTTAATTTTGTATTGGTTCTATTTCACATTGCTTTTATCTGTTATCATTTATAGTGAAATCATTTTGATAATAAAACCAAAAGATGTTTGCAAATGGAAGGGAGTTTAGACGATAAGTTCAAATAGCTTCAGTGCTTTGCTTTACAGTGTGCAGGTTAAGTTTTTTTTTCCTGTTGAAAGAATGCTGGCTTAGCATCATCCATTCTACAAGATTTAGTCTTCTGTAAAGTCAGCTGTTTTTGGTTATTACCCTGCAAATATACTGTAGTCTTCTTTATTATACGGTGTAACAAGTGGCTTTTCCCTTCCAGTGGATAATGAAGGTAACCTTTTCTGAACAAGATGTTCTTTATCTTTTAATATTGCTATACTATGTTCATATTGAAGAACCAACCTTCCCATACTTGTTTTATTGTTGACCTGCTGCTAAGCTGAAGGCTCATTTTCGTTTGGCATATTGCAAAGTAAGCAGAAAGATAAAAGGAAGATCTATCCTGGGGGAAATTAAAGAGAAAAGGGGTAGTTCTAATAGGAAAACAAGACAGTAGAAGGTAGAGCTCAGCAACAAGACAAAGAAATAATGAACAATGTTATTTTCTTTAATGATTAAACATAATTCTGAGCCATATAGGTTTATTGGGCTGTAGAATATATTAATGTATCAAGAACTTTGTTAGCGTCATTAACTAAATTGATTAGCCTCATGATCTATTTAAATTTTAAATACACAATTGATTTTTTTCATCATCAGGGAGCTTCTTTCCTACAAAATGAAAGAAGAAACGAAAAATAAGATGTCTTCAAGGGTTAGAGTAATCAATAAATACACTGATTTCTATTTTAATGATCAACTACATCAGAGCAGCCTTTCTCAACCTTGGGGTCCCAACCCCAATTGGGGTCGCAAGATGATTTCTGGAGTCACCAAATCATTTTTTCAAGAATATAAATACGCAAAATTAATGTTGCAAGTATGGACTCGTGTTCAGGCCAAGTACGTTCTTCACAAGAACACAGAAAGTATGGGCTCGTAGAAAACGGGAACACGGGGATAACAGTAAATTTAGAGCTGCAGGTTCAAAAGGCAGACACAACACAGAGGTATTTAGAGGAAGAGAGCTTTGGTTCAGTTTTTTAACATTAGAACCAGACATGTTCCTGTTGTTAAATACACACTTTGGTCTATTTGGCAGACCGACAGGCAAATCTTTGCACTGTCAGCCTGATTTCGCTAAAGGCCACTCAGTCAAATCTGAACAAAGGGAACGAAAAAGAAAATCCTGTTGGAGAAAGTTTCTAAAGTAAGTCAACTGATTGAATTGAGCATTGATCCGTTTGGATCAGGGCGATGATTGCTTATATCATAAAGTCTGTTACTATATGGTCTCTGTTCACCTCACAGGTCACATTCGATATAATTGATTTCATCTACCACAGTTATTTAAATTGATTTCCCACAAAACACTTAAACATGGTTTAACAATTTTACCTTTAGCTCTCAGACATAACAGACATTTAGATCAAAACAAAAACAGCATTCCTGTAAATCTGAAAAATACTTTTATAATAGGTCACCTTTTAACTATAGTCAAGTGCTTTGGAAATTTCAAAATATAAGTATATCTTAAACAAGATGTGGATTCTTTTTTTCATTTTTTCTTTGATGTAGTTGTCTTTTGCTTCTGTTTTTTGAATTCATTTCTTTATTCTTTTGCATATTTTAAAACAAAACATGTACATCTCCAGCTTTACATTTCTTTGATGGATATACTTGCATTTAATTATTTGAATAGATGAATGAAGCACCATTAGGTGCCTGGAAATTTTACACAGAGATAAACCAGACTCTGTATCTTGGCATTTCTGAAGTGTTGGTTCGATATTAACTTATGAATTAAAATAAGTAATTGGAGAAATAATTTCCCTCATTATGCGGATATTTAGCAGATATGTATTTTGTAATCCTTACTGATTTAAAACAGTGAAATATGCACTGAGGATCCCAGTATGAAATTGGAGACTAAAGAGACTAATGTCACACCTCTGGCAGTTGGAGCTAAAATGTTGCATTGAGTAAATTGATGTCAAAAACCTTTAAATTGTCAAATATACCAAATAGAGACCTTTACCAAATGGAACAGTTTTTTGGAAAAAGGAGGAAAGCAATGAAAACCCAGAGGGACTGCAGTTCAAATGAAAAGCTCCCGATTCTAATGCGAGATGATGTCTTGGCTGATGAGACATGACTGTTGTGTTGCTGTGATACTCTGGAGAACAGACAGTCAGGGAGTGATGGGAGGGAAGAGGAGAGGCTTCAGAAAAAAAAAGCAGAGAAACAGAAATGCAGATTAAATGTATGTCGGAGAAGATGAGCATGTCATGTCTGTTTTAGGAAAGAGGAAAAGGGTCAGATGAAGACCTGAGAAAAAGGGAGGAAGGCTATTAGAATAGTAAAAACAAGATAATATCATGAAAATATATCTTGTATACCAAGGGGAGAGATGATGTATTGTTTTGGGAAGTGTTGTCTTCACTGTTCCACTTGTTGCTAGGGACTGATGTTAAAACAGTGAGGATGACACGCTGGATGAGTAATATGGGAAGATCCAAGGACTATCAGACACTGTTAGGGTGACAGAGAGAGTACTGAGTTGTGGGTGTTAAAGGTGAGAATTATGCATGCAGGAGACGTGTTTAGAGAAAGAAATACTGCCATAAGCGAATCAGAGAAGACCTAAGATAAAGATAATGTGTCAGTCAGCAAATTGTCGTATAAGTTTAGTGGAGATTAGCCTAAAAGGTATCCGTGATTACACAATGATGAGGTTGTTTATGTTTTGTTGAAGGAGATCAACATTGATTAATGCACTCCAGAGCGGATATAGAACCGAGCCAGAGATGATGCGAAGGAGTATTTAAAACATTTATTATGTATTACAATGCTTTTCTTTTATGTCAACATATGCTTTTAAATCATATTTCATAATCTAATACTAGCATATGAATATTGTATTTGAGCAGTTTTATTGGCTAATTTTCTGTTGTATGTTGTGAACATGAAAGAACCTAGCCCCTCCCACTTCTCACTTCCTCTGGTCTCCATGTCTGAAACCAACCTGGGTTTATAGACTTTAAACCTACTGAGTTTTACCCTATGTTCAAGTTCTTGTAATGTCCTCATGGTTGAGTGGACAGAATCTGCTGACCTGTGCTAAATGTTTCCTTCCTGAAGCCACACCCCTTTTCAACAACGATTTCGATTAGCCTAACAGTCAAGAGCTCCCTGCTTTCACTTGTCTCTTTGGTTAGTGACAATTTTCTGCCATTGCAATAGTTGTATCAGTTGTGCCATTCATTTTGAGTGACTATCCTAGTCCCAAGGATGTTGTTTTAAAAGTTTTGGCTACAGGAAACCTGCTAAGACCTCCATTTATACTTACGTGTGACTGTAAATTCATACTCTACAACCAAAGTCATATTTACAGTAACATCTATCAATTAGTGGATGGAAACAAATAATCGGCTTATAACCAATTGTTGATTAAAGGTTTATTAGATTCAAATTTGTTCCATCCAATTAATTGATAGCGTCCCCTTAAAGGGAATTAAGGGGACGTTACCACCATTCACTACAGGATGCCTCTGTTTATGCGATAGAAGTAATGCTAGACCTGAGGCACACAAGAGCAGAAACATGAATCGATCCAGAGTCCGGTCAGGCATCAATTACACTGGTAATGCCAAATGCACTTTATGCAATTCTGTTTTTAGATAAACTCTTTAGATTATCACCTGATTAGCTGTGCTGAATAGGAGAGCGGTTTAACTTCTTAACTGTACTTGAAAGATGAGGTTATGATCATGCTAACCATAAACATGGTAGATAGTAAAGGATTTTTTGATGTAGTTGCAGCTCATAGAGCAAAGTTTTAACATTCCTCTTTTAGCATATGAGTGCTGCTAGCGACATGTTTCTCCCAGCACTGATGTTTGGATTCCAAAAAAAACAACAATGATATTACAGTTAGCGTCCACTTCATTGAAATGGAATGGTAAATAATCTGACAGCATGTCCGAGCAACATACCCTGTGTTTTAATGATAATTTTACATCTCTGTTCATTGGAAGTCATAAATGTATCACAATATTATTTCAATAGGTTTCAATTTTGGTTTATCTTATACATATGTCTGAGTTTAGTAATGTGTTGGAAAACATGCTTTTGTTTATTCAGTCTGTATTTAATACAGCTGGCACAATAGATATTTAAAAGGTAATGATTTTATACTGTTTTAACTCAACGTATTGTGTCCTTTTAATTCAAGAGAAAAGTGAGTTATTAAGAAAAAGGTCTCTTATCAAATGACGTGATGCCACCTGTCAATCAATCCTGGAGGCCTGTTAGCAACTGACCAATCAGCAATCTTGATTTATCCTCAAGTGAAAATGCCCTTTCGCATAGGAGAATGTATAGTGAACTTGGGGATTTTGTTTAAAAAAAAATGAAAAGAAAGACTAAATGATGTCAGTGTCCAACATGCAATTTAGAGACACATCACCCAAATTATTTAGAGGATGAATCACAGTTAATTCATTTTTCAAAACCAAAAATGAGTCTTGCAAAATGTAAAAGATGAACAAAAGCCAGCTGTCGATGTCACAAGCAGCTCAACACAACATATATAATATATTATATATATATTTATAAACTGGAGCAACCGGTTATTCTTCTCTATGAAGGTAACAAACAATTCTTCCCTTTTTTCTCATAATGAAATTTGATTGGCTGGGAAAAGCTTGCATTGCTTGCTCTGTGACAGACTGGCGACCTGTCCAGGGTGTACTCAGCTTCTCACCCATAGACTGCTGGAGAGAGATACTGGCCCCACTGCAACCCTGATGGAATAAACGGCAGAAGATGGATGGATGGAAACTTGCATTGCTTAACTGATAACAAACTGGTGTGGTTATGAACTATATCGAAGACAACATGTCGGCATCAGCATCAAATATTGATACACAGCCTGTTTAATACGCGATAGAAACATGTCTCCTTTTCAAACCTCTTCTTAGTTATGTACTTTTTCACTCACCTGTGTTTGTAACTGTAAAGTTTACTCAGAGCCAACATGAATGTCCAATATCATCCCTCCTCTGTCTGTGGATAATAATAATAATAATTGTGCTGGATTGATGAGGAAAAACAAATGAACAAAAACTACAGACTAGTTACTTAAGAAATATAACTGTATATAACAAATTACAGCAGTTCATCCAGTCTTACGAGAAGTATCTCTCAAAATTAACCATATTAGCCACACTTTTATGCTGGACTCACATACTAAGAGCAACAAGACAGTGCTCTGAAAGACAAATCTCATGTTGACGAGAAATACTACGTTATTTTAAAATTACCTAGAATCAGTTATGTTTTTTTAGTTTTTTATAAGACTTTTTGATGATTTCTGTTTTAGAAGTATAACGTGCCAGTATAATAGATATGTCCATCTTTTCTTCCCCTATCTATAGCCACTTATCTGTGCCGGGTTATGAGGTGGCTTTTGTCCATCTCATTTGTCCATCGCAGTTATTGAGGTAGATAACGGCTACGCCAGACCAGTCACCAAGGCAACACAGAGACCTTCTGGAACAGCAATCATGAAAACACACACTAATACTTAAGTGTTAATACTTAAGGATATGTTTGGAGTTTTGGAGGCAGCCAGAGTACCTGGAGATAACCCATGCATGAGCTAAGAACGTGAGGAGTCCATACAAAAATTCAGGCATTCAGGTAACTTCTCCACACTGCAGCTCTCTTTGATACACACAATCTATAGTTATCATTATTAACATTCAGAATTATTTCATGTCATCTGTATTCAAGAAATATATGTTATCCTAAGAGTGAAAATGCTGTTTTTTTTTTCTTTTTAGTTTAGAGCGTTTTGTTTAGAGAAACCCATCAGCTGCGCTTGAGAAAATAGAAGCGCTTGGTTTTGCTTTAAGACCTCTGAGTGTCACACAAATGGAGAGCAAGAAGTTGAGTGTGAGTGCAACCAGAGGGATCTAAGCTTAAGTGTGTTAATGGATGTAACTATGCCAACCAAAGACCCACCGGGAGAGGAAGTGGCAGAGGTGGATGTTTGTCATCAGTTGAAGAAAGACAACAGTTTTACCTAAAAAAGCAGCTGGATTTATAACTAGAAGCTTTAGTCTTAAATTAGGTTCAACAGTGCTGACTATTAAGGCATCTCTGACTGAACCAAATGAACTCAGAGCTGAAGTCCTTGATCATATACACACGACTTGGCATGCATTGTACATTTCATCAGTGCAACTTAAGGCCAATCTTTCTGAAATGTGTAACTAAAGACAGAAGGATGGTGCCACCGTCTTGCTAGAAATAATACAGTGTCAGAGGGGAGGAGAAGGGAGGAGCCAAATGCTTTTTACTCTCATCGATAAAATAAAATATTTTCTTCCACAAAACAGATTCAAAGCACTTAGAATGAAACTTTTGTAAGTCATGTCAGTAACTTTATGAAAATCAATCTTTATTATAGACACTATGAAGGTCCATTAAAAGAAACAATAATAAAACAAAATACATCATAGTAGACTGTAAAAAAAACACCTGTACATACAAAGATGAAAATTGCTAAATAGTTAAAATACCAAGTGTGTTGAAAATGAGAACTTTGTGTTTGGTATTAGCTTAGTTTTAGGCATGTTGAATGATTTTCAGGTCAATAATCAGCACCTGGTGCGTATCGATGCTCCCTGCATGTAGCTCTCCTAAAAACTCTCCTGTGTAACTTTAGAAGGTCGTATTCATCGTAAAATGAGTGATGAGTCCCAGAGCATTACTTTACAGCAGTCTGAGCTCCTTTTAAATACCCCAGCTAACTAGGCTAAAAGTTGTTGTTATGCAACAAAACAGATATTAACTGATCAGGGTGAACGTAAAACAATCTTCCCATCCAAAACTGTGTCCTTTTGCTCATTTTTCAATAGGAAATAGTAAGTATTCCAGCTAAAACCGGTGCACCTATGTTTGTTTTGCTTCAGCCTTCCGCCTCTAGTTGACGCAATGACGTCATACACTTCCCTGCATTTCATTGGTCCAAAATATTTCTGTATCAAGGCCAAAAGTATTTGCTGGCTCCTGGCAAGATGCATTTTCGGGAGTTTGTGAATTCACCAATCCCGTGACAATTCATCTTGCTTGAAAGGTAAGTGGCCTGCTATCAGATTCCAAAACACAGGGAGAGACTGTTTTTTCTTGCGGCAGTGCAGTGTTGCCAAAGGCCTTTAGTGGAGCGAGATCTGGAAGTTACAGGTCTAGTGCTTACCTTGCAAGGAAGAGGAATTGGTGCAAAACTTGTGAACTCACAATCTTCCAAAAGTACATCTTGCCAGAAGCCAACAGATGTGTTTCCATACAGAAATGTTTCGGACCAATGAAATGCAGTGAATTGTATGACGTCAACATGTCAACCATAGGCAGAAGGCTGAATCAAAATAAACATGGCTGTGTTGGTTTTAGCTGGAATACCCTCTATTTTTATTTTTTTTTTTTTTATATACGTGCAAAAGGACAAGATTTTGGCCTTTGTGGATGGAAAAGATGCTTGAGCGTTCGTCTTGACTGGATGTGGTAGGTGATTTATCAGTTAACTCTACCACTTGTGAAAAAAATCAAGAATGTGATACATCATAGCTGCTACTGCTGCTGTGATTGGCTAAAAGGCAGGTGCCCAATCCCCTGGAAGAATGTTCCTCTCTTTTGTGAACACCTTCTACTGGAGGCTTTTCTGATTGATACTGAGTAGAATTCAAATTGAAGAACATTATCAATCTGGTTTATGTCTGGTTACTGTATTCTAGCACCCCCTGGTTACACAGCATTCCTTTAATTAAAAGAACTATTCAGACAGAGAAAGATGTAGAAAAATGGTTAGCTGCAGTTTTCTGGTCACACTACTGCGCACATTCTTCAAATCACTTTTTAAATAAGTTCCAGCATTCAGTCTTGTTGTGCTCACAACTGCTGTTGATTAGTTGGTTAAATTTAGCTGCCAACGTTGAATTTTATTTTAATTCTAGTAATTTCATGTTTTTTAAAGCCATATATTTTGCAGAGTGGTTACAAAGGATTAAAATGACGTATTGTACAGAAGGCATCTGTCATATGACTTACAGAAAAAAAGAAGCATTAGCATTTCACAGTTTATATATAATATTATTAAGGATGTTCATCCATTCATTATAATCCATTATTCCATGTGTTTCTGTCATGCATTGCTTACAGTAATATAAAATAAAATGACCTAGACATAGCTAGATACCTACCAGCTGTTTTTAATACCATTTGTAAAGGAATGGGCCAACCTTAGAAAACAGGAATTCTGGTGTTGTGGTTTAAAAGTATGTTCCTTTTTCAACAATTTAATTCCCATAGTTTTCTCACTGATAAATTTTACACACCCAATAGTTGGGTCTGCCATGTGGCCTTCTTAATATTTCTAAAACTTTCAAGAACCATAGTAAGAAAGCTTTGTTGAATGGGTTTCTGCTGTTGAAATGAAGAAAAGGTGTTCTCTGGGCAGAAGACATGACTTCAGTGAAATAATGCTTCAGCAAACAAAGACCTGGTGGACCATGTTATGCTCCCAACTGTGTGGGAACAGTTTGGCGATGGCTGCAATCTGGTCCAACATGACGCTTGATATGGATTAAGTTTGGTTGTTGATTACTGACATATATTCACTAGGTAAGATCAGGGTCTTCAAACCGAATACATTTCTCCAACATCATTGTCTGATCTCACAAGTGCAATTCTGTAAAAATTTTGAATTTTTTTCCTAAAGGTGGTAGCAATCCTTTCCAGAAGTTGAATTGGTTATAGGGTGAACATGATAGGCAAAGAGTTGAATGTTAAATGTGTGTAAAGTAAGAGAAGCCACTGTAGTACATTAATGTTTGGAATTTCAACATGGCCAAGTTTAAATACGATCTCCATACTTGGAAGGCTAGCTTTGAAAAAAAGAGGGATTCTAGTTTCATTTTTCTTTGCCATAATGCATATATCCACAGATCTGCTCTACAGTGTTTGATTCTGAAATGATCTGCTTTAAAGTCCTGATCATAAATCTAGTGAGGCGAACAGCACATGCATGCATGCTTTATCAGTGTTTTTGTGTTGCTTTATTCAGAGAAGTGGACTTTTGCTTATGTAACAAGACTGCCCACGTTCATAATATCCAGCCCACTCCCTCTCTAATGTCAATACAGTTGATGCTCACAACAGGAATTAAGTGGTTGCTCCAGAACAGAGGCAATCTGATTCATCCAAACAGTTTTTTGGAATTATATCAACCATTTTAATTACAGCTTATGTTTCACTTTTTAGTAATAGAAAGAAAACTTAGAATTCGAGTACTTTAAGTTTAAGTGATTCATGTATTCTGTGATTTTAAAAGATATCTTAGGTATATTTAAATCTTGGTTTCTTTAACATTTTGCCTTTACTTTTGTTTAAGAAGTAAAGATCGAGCAGAATATATTATGTTTGATTTTTTGTGGACTTTTGATTGTATTTATAACTTAGTCGAGATCTAAGGCATACTGTTTTCAGTCCTAAGCTAAATTATTGTCTTTGTTATAAAGACAAAAGGCATAAAGACAAGATAGGAAAGCCTGTATAACTTGTATTCATTACAACATAGTCTGATGGCTGCACTATGGAAATGCAAGCAAAATAAAATTCTTTCTGTTTTGTCTGCAGCTAAACCCCAAAACCTTGAGGTTCCAACATGCAAGCATTACGAGGCTTGTGCAGAGGGTGGGTTTTAGACAGGTTACTAAACACCCCGATGTAATCCCAGTTGGAATGCTTGGTGCACAGCGTTTTGCGAGCTGAGTGCCCTCGTGTGTAGATCAGGATTCCTGTTGAGGCAGACATTACTGGAGACACCTGATAAGTCCTTAAACACCAAGCGACTTATAGAGTTTGGCCAGTTCCTTCTATTGGGATTGGGTTGCAGGTTCTTTTCTAAAGCAGGAAGTCTGGGATGCAGACTGTAACTTTAAACCGTTCAGATGTCCATTCAGACATTCTCCTGGCCTGCTCAGAAAGTCGGCAACATTATATGCAAGTCACACCCTTGGCCTCATATAAACTATGTAGTAGCACCAAAGACACTACGTTCTCAACCGAGGAGTTTTTTTTTTATTTGTGAATGAGTATCAGTAAGTTATACTTGTATACAATTGTATTACTTAGAGGTAATAGTCTTGCAGAAGTTATTTGAAAATTAGGACAATTGTGTTTCTACAATAAGTTGGGTTTAGTAAGCAGTAGAGATTTGAAAGGTGGAGGAAAAATGTTTAGTTAGGGAAAAAAAGAAAAGAAAATAGCTGACTGAAGTACTTTGTATTGTTACACTTCCGTTCACATTCATCATTCTGAGATCTACAACCTTGTTTATTATCTGCATAGTTATTCAAGCTGCATGTAGTATATATACAATAAAAGCAGCATAGAGAAGCTGATGGTATTCTTTAGAGTTCCTGCCAGTGTGGTCCGTAGGAGCCAACATATTGTGTTTTTGCTGAGGCAGCCATGGAGCAGAGCGCTGCGCTTGGCTCAGTTTCCATTACTTCACAGGGACAGGACAGAACCCAGCTCTCATGACTCTCATTCACCGAAGGGGCTCCGTTTTCTGTCTCAAACAGTCTTAAACATGTAAAGAAGCAAAAAGAGATTGTGTTTAATTCAAGAAGGGGAAGGAATAAAACATAACATGAAACTTGTGTTTTAGGGTCTGGATGTGATGATTTAATATAGACTGCTCTGTTCGCTTTAATCAGCAGCTGACTTGGATGCAGGACTGCAGAGAGGGATCTCTGCTTTAAGCCACTCCTAATCCGCATAATACAGGAATCTATGTTTGTCATCCATTTGTGATGATATATTAGCAATCATTATTTTGTTTTATTTGTTTAATCTAATTTTATTTAACATTAGTGTTAAAGACTGAAATAACTACTGTCTTGCAAAAATTACTTCACTATAGTTTGTAAAATCCTATTCAGTTAAATTCTGTTAGTGTTTAATAATACTAATTGTTTTTTCTGGTTCTCCTAAATCAGAAAGTTGAGTCATTTCAGGACTATTGTTTAACTAACAGCTCAAAGTCAAGGTTTTAAGAGAACAATCAAAGTATTAAACAAAAGGTTCTTTTCTGTGCTCTTAGCAAACTAGGAATTTGACATTTTATCTTTTTTCTTTTAAATGTGACCTTTTTTATCCCTCTCCAGTAAACACCAAATTAAATGAATGGACGACTACTATTTTATATGGGGATTAATTCATCCACATGAGCCGTGGATTGCTGCAGCTCCACCAGTTACAATTGGCTTTTTCTCTGTTTAACACTCTCCCGTCCTGTCGGTTTAGATGAGCCTGTGTTGGTAGGTATGTTCCTTTTTACACTCTTCCCATTTCTGAGATGTTGCAAGTATAGTTATTGTTTTACTTTATAGGCAACTTTAGGTAATCGCTGAGATGTAATTAGACAAAAACTGACTTCATTTGATTTTCAGTGGCAATTTTTGGGGCTAAATTTAGGGGCAGCATTTTTTATTTAAAATTTTTTACTTAAAAGTCTTTTTCTATTTGATTATATATTTCTAAAAAATACGATGTATTTTTCATTTTTTTATGCAAGGCACTGTCTATAAGATGTTTCTTTCTTAGTTCTTAGGGGATTATAAATGTCACAAATGATTTTTTTTTGGCGTGAGTAGAATATTCAGATTATAGTAAGTTACAATTAATTTGTAAGACTCTTTTCCGTGTTAAAAAAAACTTTAGTTTTAATGTTGTACCTTTTAGAGACGCAATAAATTCTACCATTTATTGCGGATCAAAGCTTCCATTAATGTTACTCTGTGTCAGGGAACGTAAAATGTGCTCAGAAGCCATATACGTGAGGAATTAGTTTAATGTTAAGGGGACTGACTAAGCAGCAGTAGCAGTTTGTGAAGGAGCCGTGGTCTGCAGAAAAGCTGCACAGTGTCAGCTATAGATCACTGATGAAAACCTGCACTGGAGAGACTCCAAAGTAGCTGAACTCTAAATATATATCTTTCCCGCTGCAGTGTGTAGTTGCTAGATCTCCCAGTCATAACTCAGTAGCTCTAAATTCATTTATCTCCAGTATCTTTATGTCAATTTAATGTGATATATCTATTTGCCAGGCGCAGCTGCAATCAAACAGTCTCACTTTATTGGTAACTTTTTTTTACACATCTATCTGCTCTTATGAAGTGGATCTGTGCATGCTTTGTAAAAGTGCTTATGAAGCTACCTATTTCTTATACATTGTTCTGCATCACCTAAATCTTAGGACACCAACTGCTTTTCTCCTGAATGGGTTTTTATGTTCTTCCTCTGTGAAGTAATTTATTTAAATAAGTTTACATTTATGCTTTGTGATCTAAAAAGGGTGGAATTTAAAAGCATTATTATCAAATTCTGGATAAATACAAACAGTCATCCAGTGATTCAATTGTCCTTGCTTCCTTTCTCCTTTTCTCTCTCCCTACTACCCATCTGAGATGTTTTTGCAGGTTGCTAATAAATTGAAGGACATTTTTTTTAAATTTTCTTCAGCTAACAAGCTAGAACATATACTTAAAACTTAAATTCTAAGTCGTTCAATTTAAATTGAAAAACATGCAAGGAACCTGGTCCTTATGAACCACTTTGTAAGAAGAATATTTGAAATTGTCCCTCTGAAATAAGGAGCACAACCCCTAGAAGACGGGTGGAGGATATGTCATTGCTAAAACCTGCACATGAACAAGAGACCTTTACCTTGAAATGCAGCTCTTTATTATCGCAGGCTGTTGTATTATTTGTTGCCAAAGCTGTTTTTAATTTTGATATTTTAGAATCAAGAGTTCAGTAGAAATGCAAACAGCTATAACTGCCACACATATGACTTTTTTCAAATCAAATGCTGTGAAGCTGTCGCCTGAAATGTGCCTCGATTTCTGAGATGGAGTTCTGATTGAAGACGAGTAAAGGTGTCAGACAGTAGTAGGATCGGGCTGATGTGACTGTAGCCATGGTGACAGGAGACTGAAAGGATGATGTAATCATTTTCTGTGTATTCAGCTGTGGTTATCACAGTGAGTGACCTTTGCAGTGAACTCCAGTCACAATCGTTGGGATTTGTTGTCATATGTTTTTCCTAAATTACATTTTTTCCACAGAGCCAATGACTTTATTTGCAAGGTTGTAAATGAAAGCTGACATTTGGGCTCCTGGCAGAAACAAAGTTTAAAGTTTATACTAAAAATGAACAAAACGCAGTTTTTCAGGAGTAGAGATGAGAACAAATTTGGGATTACCTTTTGAATGGCAGAAATTTAAAATCCATAGCTTCTGTTTATGTACAGTTATCTTTAGTGCAGTTAACTGATCTAGAAAGTGAAGATTTGTTTAAAACTCCCTGAACCTGTTAGCCTTCTTAAAAAGCAGGGCTTATGGGATTGTATAATAACTGTTTGTTGAATATTGTTGGGTGGGGAAAATGTTTAGATTTTAATTATATAAAAAAAAATAATAAAAAATTGAGATGAGATGAGTCTATGCCATTTATAACAAGATGGTTTCCTTTGCAATATATCTACAGATGTTTGTTATGTTAGAAAATGTGCCTGTTTGACTTTGAGACAAAGCTTTGATTCAGATGTTTGTTTATAAAATCACTTAACAGAAAGAAAAACTTATCTAAATGAATGCCATGGCGTTCAAAAATATCAAGATATTATTTTTGGGCCATATCTGTGCTTTTAACTTTAGCTTTTACACTTTTTATTCAAATTTTAAATTGGACTTTCTCATAGCTCCTGATTTCTCATCCTTCCACCTTTCACATGCAAAATCCTCATTTTTTAAATCTTCATCTAATTTTCTATATTTGTGTAGCAGAAAATAAGAAAGTGATGTACTTTCAATGTGTGGATGCTATTTATCACAAATTGATTTCTAGTTTTGTTATTTTATGTTGTTTCTAGACAGCACAAAAACAAAGTTGTCAGTTTGCAATTAGAAGCACATTTGCAAAACTTATTAATCGTTAATTGGTAAGTTAGCTGGTAAACTAATTACTAGCTAATGTAGAAGTAAAAGTTTTCTTGGCAAATCCAACCTCAAACGTGGCTGTCGGTAAACTGTAACAGAAATATTGGAGATATAACCAATATAAAGAATAATAAGAACAACTCTTTGCTAAAAACACTTCACAAATTGAAGTTCTAACTTCTCAGATGAATACACTGTTGTATAAAAAAAGGGTTAAAATAATTACATCGTTAAATATGAAGAATATAGGTTGGATAGAGGATACCCACAGCTCATCTACTGGAAACACCCAGACTGTTCCTCACACACACTGAGTTGCACCTCCCTATGTGACTAGATTTCTGTGTACATGAACAATACTGGTAGCAGCTTACAGTTAATTATACTGTTATCAGTCCCCTCACTTTGCTCCACTGCAGCTATCAGTGCAGGGGGCAAACAGGAAAACACAGATGCATCATGTGCTTTTTCAACGTGACGTTTGAGCAGCACTTACTGAACACCATCAAAGAACCAAGCTCTCTTCTGCTCTGGTGGCACCCAGGTATGAATCAGCGCAAAAACAGCCCACATGTACAAAAAAGATTAATTACATGGTCCAAGCACAAATAGATGCAACACATCATATTTCTGTGCTGACATGAGAACTGCTCCATATATATACAGTAAATGGGGCCTTTTTTGGTACTTGAACGGTTTGTTTTTCACTGACAAAACACTCACGAAGTGCACATTACATGGATTTTACGGGAACTGAATTAGTAATAATGGGCCTCTTGTGTGGGACGCACTTGTGTAACTTAATATGACCCATATCAGCAAGACCAGTAAGGTTCACCTTTTGGGTTTAAACTGGGTTAAACCTGAGACCCATGTGTGTCCCTTTGTTTGCCCAGAATTGTCCAGTTTCAAACCCAAACCTGCTACTAACATGAGCCTGTTATGTAATCATAAGTAATTCATTATGAGCTCTATTTGTCAGGCCAATGTCTATGAATATGGGCATGATATGTGAAAATGTTCTGGGAAGTAGCTCGCTCAAAGAAAGTGGTGTAAGAGAGAGTTTCCCTGGGATGGACTGGTGACCTGTGTGTACACACTGGATGGATGGATGGATGGATGGATGGATGGATGGATGGATGGATGGATGGATGGATGGATGGATGGATGGATGGACGGACGGACGGACGGACGGACGGACGGTTATTGTTTTTCCTTGGCATATAATGTATTCTTTTCTTCTTTAGTTTTTGTCCATTTATGATACATTTTTTAAAATTAAAAGTACTTTTTCTTTTTTTTTCAAAGTAGTTCCCTTTTTCATTTTTTAAGAATAAAACCTAATCTGTGATCAGATATGGAGGAAGAACTGTCTTTAAAAATTTTAAGGTTTTTTAAGATTTTCTTTTAGTCTTTAGATATATGAACCTGTAATCTGAAAGGTGTTTGTCTTTCAGTAAAACATGCACATCAAAAGACATAAAACTAGCATTTAAGAGCTTTATCTTATTCATATATAAACAGTGTTGAAGTAACCCGCTAATCAGACACAGCTGGCTACACTGTGCCTAAAAACTGTAAAACTTAGCTATAGCTTTAATCATCAGACACTACTAGAACTTTCTAAATTTGTTTTACCTTTGTGCATTCATGAATCGACTTCAGAAAAGAAAAATGTATTGCTTTTATATTCCACATTACCATCTTTTGGGGCATTTCGTAGCTGAAAAAGCAATGATATCAGTGATGAGGCAATGTTTTTTTGTGAGGAAGTTCGTTCATTTTACTGCACCTGTCTGTCTAAAGAGAACCTGGTGAATGAATTGATGTGGAGAGTGGTTTGTAAAAGCCAAAATATTCCAACCCACTAAGTGGGAGAAATATCGGCTTCACCATCTCCAGCTCCTCGCTCTGCAGCAACCCCTCCCAGTGGCCACATGCCTCCTTCGTTATGTGTTTCCATGACAGGCTGCCAGGGTGTCACTGCCGGGGTCGCTCTCATGGTTCTACTGAGCATGCCCAGCAGAGTTAGGTCAGGATACCCACCTTGAAGTGGCTGAATCCTGCTGGTTTCCAGTATGCTCTCTGAGTGTGGGTGTGTGCCTTGTGTGAAGGGAAACTCAGAGGATAGGATATATTCTCTGTGTGTGTGCATGGATTAGGATGACTTATTGGTCTCTAAAAGGGAAAGTTCATGACTAATTAACCTTCATGATGCCAGTGAGAGTTGGGGGATCAGAGAAGACAAACATAAATTGAGTGTAAAGACGGGAAGAGTGACTCAGATGTATTAGAATTTGATCTTCAAAGGCAACCAATGAACTTTGGTTGTAATTTTCCTCATCAAAGGAGTTTCTTATAATCCACACTTTGATGAAGCATATTCTGCAGCATAAACTGAGCCTAATGGTTTTATATGTCTAATTATAAGGCTGAAAACAAATTCTACTTGTCAAAAAGGAACCCAGAACACTTGTTTAAAAAAAAATATTAATTCAGCATTTTTTTTTTCATTCCTAGGAAGTTTGTGGTTGTGAAACATTTAGGGCCTGATCCCCAATGAAAACATCTTTTTACTTGCAGAGCAGATCTTCAAAGAAGTTACAAAATGATTTGTTTTTGTAATTCAGCAGATAGTGTGTGTGAACCTTTTGTGTGTGTGTGTTTTCATCAAGTGGACATAAAAAAATGTCTCTGTTTTGATATTCTATTGTTTTATATAAAACTTTTGTTATTTTCATCGCTTCCTTTTATCTTTTGCATTTTTCGTAGCACTTAAAGATAGGCTACTCTGTTAATAACATTTTGTATTATGATTAATATTTTTAAAATAATTGTTATTTTTATTACCTCTAGCTACAAAGCCTAGAACCTTATCATTCTTTTACAAACGCTCTCGACGGCCATTAGAACACGTAATCTGCTCATGTTATGTTGGTGAACCTAACAGGTTACACATTTTAATATTTGCACTGCAGTCTTTGTAGATCACCTGCAACATACCCACTTATCAGGAGATCGTCGTCAAATTTTCTAACCTCACCAAGAATTCCACTTTTTGATATATTTGAAACATATTTTGTAATGTTTCAGATTTATTGTATTACTGATTTGAATGCAGTTACCCTTTGTAAAAGAATAGCTGAAGTATCTCAAAGTTACATTTGTGTAATTAATAAGAAAAATAGAAATTAAAAATGCACAAGTATGCATGTGACATACATGTGGTTTCTATTTATTATCTAGGTGTCAAAGTGGTTCCAGAAAGGGCCGTGTGGCTGCTGGTTTTCTTTGCACCCAAGCAGCAGCAGCACCAGACTTCATTTATCTCATCAAAGTCAGTCTAGTCTTAACCTGATGACTTGATGAGATAAATGGAGTCTGGTGCTGCTGCTCGGATGGAAAGAAAACCAGCAGCCACACAGCCCTTTCTGGAACCTCTTTGACACCCCTGATATTAGACGTGACTGGAGTCCAGGTGAGGTAAAGACAGTTACAGCAGCAGGAGCTCCATAGTTGGGGCAAAAGTGGTGTAGGATTCAGGATTTTGTCCTCCAACCAGAGGGTCACCGGTTTGAACTCCAGCTCCTTCTGTCTCAGGGAAGACAATCCACCCGCATTGTCTACTGATGTTGTGTGCTGCAGCCCCGCCTCCGTCAGTACTCCCCAGCTTTGGCTACCATGTAGCTCACTTCTGTCAATGTGTGAATCCGTTAATGCCTGAATGTGATGTAAAGCTCTTTGAAGTCGCCTGACTTGAAAAGGCAACATAAAAGTACAGGCAATTTCCCATTGTTTATACAAGGTCTCTGTGCAGGAAACCATATCAGGCACTGACATATAGACTTTTAATATTAGCTGGTGTTAAGGCTTTAACCTGTGGATGGATAAAAAAAAATGTCCCATAATGCACTCTGCTCTTCATTATTTGGAAACCTAACTGAGATCAAACTGAATAGTACTTGGAAAATGGGCTTATGGAGAAAAGTAATTGAGAACTGCTTGGGGGGAAAAATGTTTTTTTATAATTAATGTAAAAAAAGTGATTTGATTTTAAAAAAACTTCATAATTTCAAAAGGAAAGATGGAAGTAAAAAAATGAAGCATCTTTGTCACTTTTTTATCACTACTTTATTTTATCGCTTTTAAAATAATAACGATAGATTTCGTATGCAACATATTTCATTTTATGAATTTAGAATTTCAATAGAATGAGTTATGTAATAACAAAGCATCATCGGCACATTTGAGAGAGCAGATTGTCGACCATAGAAATAAAAAAGTTTTTACATTATTGCAACTGCCTGGTATGTTTGTTACCCCTGCTGGAGTTTGAAGGAACTCAACCAATAAAGTCAGCTGTTTATTTATTTTTTATTATAGCTACTAGAAAGTCCCTTGATAGAAAATCTGGCCATGAGGCACCAGAAACATTTATTTTAAAAAACATCTACAGACACGGAGAGAAAATAGTATTTCACACCACATCACTACTGCACATAAAGCTTGCATTCTTTGTGGGAAAAAAAATACTCATGAAGAATGAAAAATATTCATTTGTCAGCATACCGCACTGTCCATTGGAAGGCAGGGATCCATTATTTATTTTCCTGTAAATTCAGATCCTTTGAAATCTCTCTACAAACAGGAGAGATCAGAACCACATGGTCATCAGTAAGATCTATCTGTTACTGGGGAGGGATATGAAATTTAAAGGGGTGTGATGTGGTCCGATCTGGCTCTGGCAGAGCGGAGGGATGCACGGCTACGGGCTATTTGTGGCTCGTGTTTCCTGTTGCCAAGGAGACAGCTGGCAGAGTGCCAGCAGGAGACCGAGGCTGACCCTAGACAGAAGGACAGACAGAGATAAATACATTCATCTTCACTTTAAACCCCTTGTTACAGATCCGTGGTAAATTGTTCTTAAAGGGTCCCTCCTTTTATCCATCTTTTGTTTTTCTTTCCACTGATATGTATTGAAGTTGGACACTTGAGCTCTAATGTAAAACCTTTGAAAAGTTGCTTTAAATTTCACTTCAATTTCTGTTTTTAGTTAAATCTGCATGTTCATTTATCTCCCTGTGTGTGTGTGTGTGTGTGTGGGTGTGTTACCCAAAGCCTGACTCCATTACCTCTTAGAAATGTTCAGTTCGAAGCCCATCAAGTTGTTTAGCAGTCACTTCAACATTACAGAGTGTTTTATTTTGTTTATTGAGTTCTTATCTACTCTAAGTTTATTTAGCGCCTGTTCATCAGGTATCCAGTTTCTGCTTCGTGTCTGAAGGTAGAAAAACACTGAGAGTGACAGAGACAGTGATAGAGACAGAGATTGTTTTTTTTTTCCTAAATGTCTTTTTGCAAAAAGCAAAAACATCCTCTCCCAATAGAATTATAACAGTTCATATAAGTTAGCATAAATTAAGGGCCTTTGCAGTTTGCAGCTCCCCCATCATGATGCTGCCACCCCAATGCTTCACAGTTGGTGCCACGTTCCTGGTCTTAAAAGTTTCACTTTAGGTCTTGTGGATGTTATGGCAGAAACTATTCATCAGATTAATTTTGATTAATCTTAAAAATCTCCAACTATAATAGTAATCAAAAAATCCTTAAATGGTGTAAACAGACTGTACAACATTTTGCTGAAAGAACGACACACTCAGAGCAAAACTTTACATTAAATCTGTACACATTTTTACATATTAGACAAAAAAACTGCTTTGTCACATAAAAGAGAAACATAGAAAGTGAAATATTGCATCAACTGTAAGTACTTTACCAGAGTTCTTTAACATGCTAAGAATTTCCTGTTAAGATCCAGAATTCAGTGTTAAAGTGACAGATTATGAACTTCTACTCCACAGAACAGCCTGGTGTTTTATGATGTTGATCAGAGAGAGCTGAGCTTCAGATATGTGGATGTTAAAACCTCTTTTTTCAGCTTCAGGTGCATATCTTGGACACATGTGATGACAAATGACAGTACTGAAGATGATATATATATATATATACTTATTTTTATATGTCGCTTGTTGTGTATCATCTGTTTGTGGACCACGAGTCTGTTGAATAAAGCAAATCAATCAATCTTTTCAATTTGCTTGAATTGACATAAATTACTGGTATTCACTTTTTTTTAACTTTATTCAAGAAAAAAAATTATAACAAAACACTTTAAACAAGTTGATGTACTATTAATCTTTAATTTCAAGCGCCTTCAAGTGACCACAAAAGGTATTGCATGTTAAACTGCATAAAAAGTGGTGGTGATACACTGATTGCCATATATATATACTGTATATATATATGCCAAAAGTTTTATCCTGTAAAACGTGACTTTTATTAGATAAAAGAAACACTTGGGCTCCCATCTCATTTCCTATTTTTATTCACAGCAACTGTGTGGGATTTGAAGGCTCAGATCTATCTAGAAAGCTAATTAATTCTAATTCCATACAACACAACAGATGAGGTCATGGGGTTTGCCAGCACTTTATTTTGTTCAATTCTGTTGAAGAAGAAAAAGAAAAAAACATCACACAAAAGAGTTCTCTGCTACATCAGTAGAGGGAGCCAAACACCACAGGAAAAGTGCTTTTATAGATAGACAGTTTATCAATTAGCTCTATTTTGTTTATGCTTATGATGCCAATTTTGATAAAGTTTAAGGTTTTCTGAGTTTTTTTGTAAAAACAAATCTAAAAAAAAATCTTCTCAGTAACCCAGTCTATTCTGCCTGTTCAAACCACTCACAGTGGTTTACACTTTCATGAGCAAAATTCGACATTCTTTTCCATAACATCCTTCTGCAGCTCCTTTTCTTATAGCTTTCTCAGGCCTTTAATAGATCTAAAGTCCCTCTGATACTTTCTTGGTCTGTTTTGGTGTCTTCTCCCGGTGACATGTGGCCAGAAAGTCTCCCAGAGGTACCTTGATCAGATGCCTAAATCACCCCAGCTGACTCCAGTTTAACAAACTCACATTACTTTGGTTTGAATGTTGATTTTATTTTTGGGGGGGTGTCAGTCTGAAAGGAGGATAATTATTTGAAATCCGCTTAGAGTGAAACTACATTAATCCTTTGAGAAAATAGCATTGCTCAATTTGTATGGAAGCCAGTAAAAGACATTCACCCACAGCTTGGTTAACTGCAGTGGCTTTGGATAAAGCACTGCTTAGATTTCTGCAAATTATACTTAAACAAAACAACAACAACAAACACAGAAGCACACAGTGATTCAAAGATTGATGCATAAAGTCTCAAAAAGGAAACTGTAAATGATGGGTGATAAACAGGACCAATGAGACTAACATTTCTGATGTTGACCCAAATCTGAAATCTGACACTTTCTGAAGTGCTGTTCCTGGTCTCAGTGAACCGACCCACTGGCTAAATATCCTGGACTACAAACATCACCAGAAATAGGAAGGAAAATTAAAAACCTTGTAAATGTATTTATCTTTTGTTGCCGTAGTTTGAAGAATCTGATCCATGTTGAAAAGAATCACCTAAAGTTAATCTCAGCTTTTAGGAGACAGGAAGCCTTTAAGGGGCTGGTACATCTAAGTCGTTAGATCCTCTTACAGATGGACATAATGAGGGATTAGTAATAAATCTCAGCTGAAACCACCGCCTGACAGATGACTTATCATATTACATTAAGTAAAGTTTGTGATTAGCCTCTGGCGACTTTGTTGAACAGGAATTTCCAGGTAATGAAGAAATTTCTTTTAAATAGACTGTATGCATTTAATTTAATCGTTTGGACACTGAAAGACAAGGATAAATGTATTAATGCAGAATATACTGGTAATGGGAGCCAACTATTAAATCCTGTTGGGTTTTTTATTTGTAACTCTTGAAGGTCACCCGTCAAAACAGGGTGTTTGTTTAGCTGATAATGTTATTATTGTTAACTTCTTCCAGCGCAAATCAATAGAATTATTATTTCCCCTTTAAATTATAGCTTTAATTTGAATTAGATTTACAAAGTATTCAGTTAAACGTTAAATCATTTTAAGGTGCGCTTAGAATCCTGTTTTGGTTATTCTCACTGTGTAAACAGGAACACATTCATATTAGATGACAAAATATGTCTGTTTTACCGACCAAAACAGCCAATAGAAAACCTCAGAAGCTGTCACATGTTTACATCACATTTAGCAGTGAAATATAGCTATTCACTGCTTACAGTTTAATTATAGAAGCACTAATGGCAAGGGATGCAAATAAGAGGTTAAACATTAAGGAAATGCTTAAATGAGACTTTACTATAATGTTTTATTATTGAAAGATAAATTAAAGGTTTTCTATGAACAGCAATCAAATACACTTAATTATTAGGTAAAAAACAAACAACTAAACATTTCTGGAAAGTGTAATTTCAGGGGTATATTTTTCAGTTCAACAGTAAAATAAATACAAATGATTGGCCTTTGACAAAGTTCTGACCAGGGGGGTTCTTTCTTTTTCTCTCATTCTTTTGTTGTATTTTTTAATGGGAGGGGCCGTGTCTATCCCTCCTTAATATGCAGAACATCAGATCTTTCCAGTCTAATGTACTTAGCCAGCTGCAGCAGCGGGAGGCAGCTATGCATTGGTGCGTTTTATGGGACAGGAAAAAAAATACTTTGACCATCGGACAGTTCTGCTGGGCAGACTAGCCAATTAGGACGCTTTCTGAACCTCCTTATGGCCACTCCTCCTCATAGGTGGTTCTCTCTGTCTGCTGCCTGAAGTGTACATGTTACATGGAGAGACTCAATTCATGGTCATTACTCCCTCAATGGCAGTAAATTCATCTTTGTTTCCATATTAATACAGAACTTTCCCTTTTTGTTTAGTTTTTCTTTAGTTTTAATTATAGCAGATTAAAGTAATTGTTGTGTTTGTGTTGAATCTGTTGGACGTGGTGGTGGAATAGATGCAGTGAGGATTCAGTGAGATCAGGCTAAGAAGGAAGTTTTATAGCAGGACCATCTTGCTGCACACAGAGTCTGATGTGATACAGCAGCCCGGCCGTGTGCTGCTCCTTGATGTTCTCCGTCAGTCGTCCCCGTTACTCCCTTATCTCTCAACCATAGCCAGCTGGTGCTACGCAGAGGTATTCATCCCTTCCTATCTCTTTTTTCCTACTGTCCCAGCTGCTCTCTCTACTTCTCTCTGCCCCTCCTCACCCCCCATCCCACCCCCCACCCCCATCTCATCCTCCTGCCTCAGCCTCCTTTCCACTGTCATTTCCATGCCATCCCAGCTAGACGTAACGGACTGAGCGTGTGCGGCTGCGTGTGCACAGAGGATGGCTCGCTGCTCAGGTGCAGGTGGCAGACTTGGGAAACCAGTCAAGCAGGCAACAGGACTTGTCTGTTTAAGCAGAGCTTTGTGTTGATGTAGGAGCTTCAGCCTCCTTTTGGACCTGCCACCCTGGCGCTCTCTTAGTGTTCCTTCAACTAAGCTGTTTTCGCTGTAATTTTTGGCTTTTTTTTTTTTTACAAGGGGACAATTTTTTAATCTAATTTTACATGTAAAAGAAACTTATTTTTTTTTAATTGGTCAATTCCTTTGGCACCTGAAGCAGTGGAAGAAGTGGGATTTAAAGGAGGTGAAACCGGAATATGCATTGTGTCTGCCCTGCTTCAAACTGGATTACAGCATCGACACAGTGTGAATAGCTGCAGAGAAAGAAAGAAGAGCTCAAACAAAGAGGGAAATTTTAAAAGTCCCTCCTAGACAATCACCTTCCTCCACACTTGTGACGGCTCCTCCTCTGAGAAAACGAAGGAAAAGAAACTAATTAGGAGCTAAGACAAAAAAAGGTGAAGTCCATTCACCCCACCCACCCCCCCAACCCTGCTTCCCACCTGTCTGGATTAACTGGGCTGGAGCACCATGGCGCACGCCGCCTCACAGCTGAAGAAAAAGGCGGATGAGAATCTCGCTGCGGAGGAGGAGAAAGAGAAGGAGAAGGAGAAAAAGAGGGCAAGGAAGAGATCGCGTGAAGTAAAGAAAAAGGTAAAGAGAATTACAGAGAGAAGAAGGGTGGAGGTAACCAAGGGTGGGAGGCAGTGTTGGTCTGCTGGAGTCCAGGAGCTTCTCTTTTGTCATGATGCAGCCTCCTCTCTGAGACACACACCATCCTCCATGCACATGCATGGAGATGAGAGGGGGCAGTCCCAGTGGGAATACTCAGGAGGGTGGATGGGTGGGTGAAAACGACAGAAAGATGGATGAGCAGAAAGCACACACACAATTAGATAAATAACAGAAATCACAATGAAAGGAGTTGTTCATAGAGCTGAGTTATAAAACATCTCCTGTTCTTACAGATGGAAGAAAATTCCCAGGTTTATTCTTTTAATATGAATAATTTCTGCTCACAGGATCATCATTGATTATTCCAGTCATATTTCATTAACATTCTTTAATATATCATTATCTTTTGCCTGCTTTTGTGTTGGTCCGGAGGAACCTCACAGTTTCTGTATTTGTGATGAGAACGTTCGTGACTTCAGAGGAGAATCATGTCTCTTCAGTGTTCACGCCCTGCGGTTAGGCGTGGGCCTTTCTCTGTGTGTTTTTATCCAAGGACGAAAGTTAAGACTTGATCTTTGACACACAGAACACGTAGATGCTGATCAATAGGTGGGACTTGGAATCAATATTTTCACTAATGAAGGCTTCAGGGTCTGAATAACTTTGTTGACCTTTCTGATTCTGCTGTTGTTGATATAGCTACAGTCGTGTTGGATGTGAACATACTGAGATTTAGGCTTGTTTGTATTGGGTGGAGCAGCCTGAGGTGGGGATTAGTTTGGTATTAGCCACCTGTTATATTTCAAATACCAAGCCAATGCTGTGACCTCAAAAGTCAAGGTTAAAACGGAGAGCAAAGAAATATTATTTATATTTATCAGAGGAAAACTATTTTATGGATCATCTTTCTGTAAAGATGAACAGTAATACACTTTGAAAGATTGAGATTTCTCGGTCTTTGAAATATTGAATTGGTCGTCAGCTTTAAAAGTTAAATCTTTATGTAAATACATGATATGTCAAGAACATTTTATGAATCAATTTCTCCAGATGAGAATAAAATTATATATATATTTAACAAAACAAAATATGCTCATAATACTCGTATATCAATATAGTAAACATCATCCAATTTTGAGAAGATTTTAGATCCAAATGACAATAAAGATCATAAAGATGTCGCAACAAAATAAGGATGTTTTTAAGCTCTGCATAAATCTAAAAAATCCAAAATGAGATTTATAAAAATAGGATATTAAAACCCATCCTTACGAAGATAGTTTGAGATCTTTGCCTCTCGATATAAGAACATAATCAATGTTAAAACATCAACCCTGAGGTTGAAAAATTGAGTCGGTTGTGTTTTGGATTTAGAAATCCTGACAACAGACAACCAGGGCTCAGTTTATAAAGCACTTGTACAGCTAAGGAGCTTTTTAATGCTTAGTTATACTAAGCCCCCAAACCTTTTGTCAAAATTAAAAAGTAGATGGCACTTTTCTTGTATTTTACAATCAAACTCAAAATTGTTCAAAAATTAAATGAGTGATTAGAAATTTCTTGTCTTGGTCTCTTTTCTAGTAAAAAAAGACTTTTATTTATCTATTTTTACCACATCATTGGTTAAAAACACCTTCCTTTGCAACAATGACAGCATCTGATTTTAGGTTTGTTTGCTTCGTGACAGGCTTTGAGATGGAAACTTGAGAAGCAGTTCTCTATTTCTGAGGTTCTTCAGCCGTTTGGGTGGAGCTCCTGCAGGGTTGCAGGCGCATCTTTGTGCCAACTTAAACTCACCACAGATTTCCAGTTTATTCCAGTTAATTTTATTCAAAATGTTGAGCTCACAGACAGTTAAAGTGGGGGAAAATCCTGTATGCGGTTCCCCTTTGTAAGGAGCGTTAATCAGTGTGACGGAGACTAGTGATCCTTTCACACCTGTTAGAGAAAAGCAGCCTGCATCAGCTAAGAATTCAAGAAAAATATAAAAAAGGTTCTTTACAAACTGTACTTTTAAGTTAGTTTCACTAGGCATGAGCTTAAACCCTCTGTGACCTTGTTCAAGGTATCATCAATGTAGAAAATGGTTATTTTTACCTTAAAGTAGAATTAAATCAGGGTACATCCTGAGATTCTGAAGCAAAAGGGTCTAAAACAAAAAGCCATACTTGCTTCTTTCAGAATCTTTACCAAGCAACTCCTCCAATCTTCATTCCAGAAAATAAAGTACGTGTCATTTAAATTAAACAAATAAGTTAAATTACAAATTAAGCAAATTTGAGAACTCACTATGACTGAATAAGACCAGGAGGAGATACTCGGATTCATTGTTTAATGATGCAATCATCTTTCTTTACTGATTGTGTTTCATTCAAATGTTTCTGTGGGAAAATTGAGCATGTTTGATGTTGATGTTTTATATGTAAAAATATTATGCATAGAAAACTTAGGATGCTAAAAAAAAATTCAGTCGTGCTCGGGAATCACAGAACAAAACCAGAAGCTTCAGTTAGAGATATTCCCAGATATCAAGGCCTGCATGTTGACCTTGATTCGCGCCCTGTTCAAGGCAACAGGTAAGGCATATGTTGAGGTTGCCGTAGAAAAAATAAAAGGTTTATGTCGCATCAGCAGTTCCCTCGTGTTTGTAGCGTAACATTGGAGAGAAGGTATCCTCTATCCCTGGCTCATCCAAGGTAAATCTATACCGCTGTCTGCCAGGGGCCAGTTCTTGGCACAGGAGAGCAAAAATATCCTCCCTCTCCTCGGATCACATCTCCTCATTATGTCTTTTCTTTGCCTTACCTGATTTGATTTCACCCGTCCCATCTGGCCTAGCTTT
The DNA here is from genome assembly GCA_034780135.1 of Jordanella pulchra. NCBI lineage: Eukaryota > Metazoa > Chordata > Actinopteri > Cyprinodontiformes > Cyprinodontidae > Jordanella > Jordanella pulchra. The sequence continues at coordinate 5,048 of JAUZNJ010045748.1, read as the reverse complement.
ATTTTCCCTTTGATTTACACATTGTGGCTTGAACAGGTAGATATTTCACTATTAACTGAAACTTTATCACTGTATTGTATTTGTACAACAACACCTGGTAAAAAGTTTCCCTCTGTCTGCTGTAGAACTAAAACATGGACAGTTTAGTGAAATTCCTCTTGTGCTTGTTGACAGAGTTATAGATTCTAATTTGCATTTTTTTCTGACGAATTGTTCTTTAATACAGTTTTATGAATTACATAAGAATTACTCCAGATAAATAACTTATAAGCAAATTCCAGGTCTGCTAAAGCTGCTTAAGGAATTTTAGAGTTGTGAATTTTGTATATATTTAACATATTTTATGGTTAATACTTTCAGATTAATCAAACTCCAATTGATGAGTCTAGCCAGGCTGAACTGGCTCACCATGAATCCAGCTTAGAAAGTCAGGAGTTGGTGATGGACCTCTTCCTCAGCAGTGAACGATTAGTGCTTAAATTGTTCATCTTTGTGATAGTTCTTCTCTTCAAATCGTCTATAAACTGTTTGACCTCAATAAGCGAATATTATTTTGTTGTGCCTTAAACACACTGAATGGTGATAGAAATTAATCTGGTCAAAGATTTCAACATTTACAGTACCAATTCCCAAAGATTTTCTAAGTTTAAAGCGGTGCACATAAACTTTAGATGTTGTCTGGCTGAGATCCAAGGTTTGGGGTAAATGATACTAGTCTCATAGTCTACATTTGTTTAAAGAAAATAGCAGCTTTACCAAATTTAAATGTTTAAAAATGAACTGGAATTTCTTGACCCTCTGATGCATGAACTATGAAAGCCTTGGTCAAGATTTTTTTCTCAAGTGTTTTTACTCTTCTTGAAAAAAATGTTTAAATGTTTTTTTTTTTTTTTTTAAATATTGTTCTTCCATGAAGTTACAGACATGTCCACTTCAGTGGACGACATGCGCCTGAGCACTCAACTTTAGACATTATGAATTTACTGTAAAATGAGAAACATCACTGTGGATCTCCACAGTTATGAAGGGAATGTAGGACAGTATAACCAAACCAAAATATAAAGTGACTTTTTAGTCTCTGCATCTCCTAACACTTTGATAATCATCACACCTAAGCTGTACATATGACTTTACAAAGCATCCAGGCTACAGTGGCACACAGCATTGCATTAATATGTACTTGGTCGTCCGTGTGCATGCAGCAAAATGGCATCTGTTTATATTTTCCCCCTCTGTGAATTGGGGTTGAGTATGATCAGGTACCCTGTGCCCAATTGCTTTTACATATAAAAGTAAAACACCAACTTATAACCAAAAGAATCACATGTAATAGGTGATGCATGACTTCATTTGACTCATGGTTAATCATAACTTTCTACATATTGGACAAAAAATATATATATTTCATACTGATAATATCCTTCCTTAGATGTTACTGTAAATAATCATAATTTTTTACCTGTTGGGCTCTTCTAGTATAGAAGGTTTAAATGTTTATGTCAGCAGTGGTCGACAGGTGTGGCTGTTGGGAATCTTGGGTTCAGAGAAAATGTACTTGCAGTTCAATGACTGGCCACTGAATTGACCTCAACGGAGTGTGGCAGCAGAGAGCATTCTAGATGCTAATATGCACTTTCATCATAGAAACCAATGAGATATTTACTTTTTAGTAGCTCTTCACTACAGTGACCGCTATGCATCAGAGGGCTAAATCAGAATATTAGTTTTGAAATTCAGAGGTTTCTAACCTCCTAATCTTCATTTGATGCAGTATGTGCTATATATTTGCAGTTCTGTTTATTTTCATCACAGTGCAGATATACTCTTACTATTTTGCAACCTTGGCTTGTGAATACAGTTTTTGATTAATAAAAGTTCTGATATATACACTTCATTGGATAGTTTTGCTAATCGTTTTTTTTTGTTTGTTTGTTTTTTGGCTCAGAGTTATGACACGGTTGAGTGGCTTAACTCCAAGATCTTAGGTGTGAGTTTATAAAATAGATATTTACTGCAGTGGTATTCCACAGAAAATAATTTGCACTTATGAAAAGTACAGGCAGAATAACTGATTTGTCTTTTTGACCAGTCCTTCGATCAATTGTTTCTTCTTATAAACTGCAGCTCTAAATTTGTCCGTTTGAATATGATCAATGATCTTCATTAAAAAGTAGTTTAATCTTTTAATAACAAAACACTTTTAGAAGAGCTTTAGTCTTTTTAGTCTTTTTAGTGTTTTATTTCAATTTACAAATTTGATCCGTCAATGGCAAAACTGTTTTTCTACATATTTTAGTTATTATTTCTAAAAATAACTTTTGAGTAGGTAATTATTGAATTAGCATTTTAGGCTGTTTTTCACAACAAAGTAAAACAAACTGGAAAACATACTAACATTAGCGCTGTAGTTTACGACTTGCTACCACTACTGTCAAGGTAACGTGACCAGTTTTGTTTTTTGTTTTGTTTAATTTTTTATTTAGTTTTTTTTTTTGGGAGGGGGTGTTAACTTTCAGAATATTTACCATGATACTCAGAGTTCTGTTTAAAAACAATATATTTTCTTTTAAGTTGCAGCCAGAACACAATTACAGTTAGCTAAGTTTAAACCCTGTTTTTTTTCTTCCTTTTTATTTGTGTTGGTACCAATCATTTGACTCTCATATTTAATTTGATTGCAAAGCTCTTACAGAGCCCATTTTTGTAACTGAAAGCAGGAATGTTTTAAGAGTACCACTGAGAGCTCGATACATGAGCAGCAGCCAATAAAGCTAATGGCTGCATCCTCACACAAACCAGGGCATGTTGGACGTGAAGTTGGTCGATGCTTTTAAGGATGCTTGGAATAAACAAGTGAAATCTCTTGCAGAAATAAAGTCAACCCTTTTTTACATTGTTGTACATTTTGGTTCTACAACTGTCTCATTTATTTATTTATTTTTTGAGTGGGCAATATAAAGCTGTTATTTGAGACAAAACTATAGGATTCAAATCTAAATAATGATGTTGGAGGAATAATTATCAAAGTTGTGGGGTGAAGATTTCACCAAATACATTTCATGTCAAAGTAGATACATTTACACAGATAATCACATTTTTCTAATTATTCCCCTGTCACCATATCAGTATAACAGCTAGCTGAGTAGTATGTCTACAAACATTTGTATTGCTCTACTCTAAAACTACACTAAAACTAGTTGGATTTTCTTCACAGATAGAAATCAGCGCTTCAAAATCTTCTTTAAAGATATAAGAATAGAAATAGATACTTTCAGTACTGTAATTACGTTTATTTATAGAAATCTGGATAAATATCTGTTTGCACATTTGCAAATGAGCTAACGGTACGGATCATGGTTCCAGTACAGATCGGGTAGTAAAAAGCATCTTTGGGATGATAGTTGTCCTCTTCAAGAGTAGAATTCTTACTTCACATCTTACAGTCCTTTCTATCATTCACTGACAGTTTTGTAAACACAATGATGGACACAAAAGAAAAGATTCTGAACAGCAGCTGCAAACTAATGAGAAATGTAAATATCTGTATTCTACTAAAACAAGAGTTCATTCAAGCCTCATTGTCCTGAATATAAACAGTGAAGCTAATATTAGCTTAGCCCATTCAAAGTTCCAAGTTGAATATTAATCAATTAGAGCATATTACTGCTGCTGTTAGAATATATTCATGACTGTGTTAAACTACAGCATTTAAAGGTCCATTATGGTAACAATGGGGCCCAGAGAGCATGTATTTTCCATTAGTTTAGTACAATGCAGGCTATCCCTGCACCTTTACAGCTTACAACTACAGGGGCTTGGATAAAGGCATTTAAAAATACTTTTTTATTAATTGATGCAGCTGTGTTTAGTCTTAGCTAAGCCATGTCTGTTTGGATGGTCGGTGTTAGTGAGCAGAAAAAGGCCACCTGCTAGATGATTCTTTTAGAGGGCGGACTCAGATAGCTGGGACATGGGTCAATAGCAATATCCACAACAGGGGGAGTGGTTATCTCCCTTTGTGTCTTCATAAAATGACTTCACTTGATCAATTTTTAACTCCTTAAGAGCACAGCAATTAGCCTAAAGATGCTTTACTAATGTTACTAGCTGCTGCCAGGAATACAATATTGTCTCTAGAGGTAGGATTTCCTTCAAAGTAGCCAGTCACAGGCAGTTTAGGTTGATTCCAATCCCTGAATTGACAAAATATACATGAGCACACAGAAACAAATCTGCACGTGAGATCGGAGAGAACCAACAGGCACATAAAAAGCAAGAGAGTGCAGATTATGAGAAGGTACTCATGTTTGATATTCTGGGTTTCATATTAAATCTGCTAGAATAAAACATTTGAAATGTGTTTGGAGAGTAGTTTGCATACATGTGCTTCAATCGAAACTGCTTGTATGAGTATTTATTATATTTATGTACTTTAGGCAGTATTCTGACCTCATACTGATCTTTACAGTTTTCCTACATGTGGCAAAAAAATGGCTTCTTCTAAATTGAACCTGTTCACCTAATTTAAACTGATGAAGTGGAGCCTCCTGGTTTGAAGGTTTGAAAGTATGGATGTAATGATTTGTTGTTTAGAGATTGTGTTTAGCTTCCTGATGGCATATTGGATTTTTTTGTTGTTTTTTTCTTGAATGTGAGCAGATACGTGTGAGTAAGTGGCATTCATGGTGAAGTCTTGGGAGTATGTACTGTATGTTATGAACTGACTATAGAGGTGAGTGTGTATGCTCTTATAATGTATATATTATTGTTTTTGTAATACATTTTTAGGTATTGAATAAGATCCTGGTGTTTTTTATGTACTGATTTATTTTTGTGTTCCTTTGTACTAGCTTGGTCAAGGACTACAGGAAGAAATTAGCAGTTAGATCTATAACCTGATACAGCACATCTCTCCTTTTGTTATGAATGTATACTATATATCAAGCATGTCCAAAGTCGGTCCTGGAGGGTCGCAGTCCTGCAGCTTTTAGAGGTTTCCCTGCTTCAGCACAGCTGATTCTGATGATTGCAGTTCAGCAAAAGACTGT
>JAUZNJ010045737.1:0-32242 GCA_034780135.1 Jordanella pulchra | reverse complement strand
CATTCTCTTCCCCTTCCCCGGGAATCAATAAACTCATTATTTTTGCACATATACTCTGACTCTTCTGGTTGTGTTCTCGCATGTGGGTTCGTGGAGTGAATTCCATCATGACATCAGCTGTATAACAAGCATAATTTAATTACAAAAACAATCATATATTTTGTAAAATTTGTGATGTTGTAGCTTTACTGTACATTGTTTTGCTGATCCCTCGCTTTGCTGATCCCTCGCTGGACTCAATCCATGTCCTGCAGTTAGCCTCTAGAGGCTAGCTCCGGCCAGCCATAGCTTCTTTCTCACCTTCAGCACTCTCTGCCCAGTGGACTTATCAGATCTACCACGGTGCTTCTCTGATCCTCTGCAGTTGGGGTGTATAGCTAGCCCTGGTCAATTGTGAGGATTTGTCACTACAGCAAAGATATTGAACTGTTGGTAGTTGGTTTTTGGCCATATTATTTGCTCAGAGAATTTACCTGTGTTCTATTACTAACCACTTACATTCCAACTTCTGACGTTGCCGACACCGAATGTAATGTTATCAGTTAGATACTTAAAGAGAGGAAAATAAAGACTGTGCTGCCCTCTCAGCAAGACAGACAGCACTGTGAGAATCATTCTTTGATTTCTCCAGTGCATTTAACACAATTCAGCCTGACTTACTTTGTGAGAAACTTCAGAAGACTCAAGTGGAGGCATCGAGCATTTCCTAGATCAAAGACTACCTAACAAACAGACCACAGTTTGTTAGACTGAAGGGTCAACTGCCTAATCAAGTAGTCAACAGCACAGGAGCCTCACAGGGGGAGGCACTCTCACCAAGATCATTCCCAAGAGTTTACACCTTTGATCTACAGTGAAAGGTCAGAGCTGGGAATATCTTCCTGAAAGCACAGCACCAGCTGCTAAACAAATGCATCAGACTGGTACATTTCCTCATCAATGCTCTGACAGTGAAACTTGACCAGACAACTATCTGCAGCACTTTCCCAGATCAACAAAGGCAATGAATGAAAAAAAAAGTAATTTCCACACCCTCCAATCCAGACTGACCACCGCAGAGGAATTCACATCCTCTAGCAGGAACCCCCAACCTCACCCAGTAATACCTCACAGATAAGTGGGTGAAGAATTTATCTGACATGAACCTCACCCAGCTTGAAAAGGAGGTCTTCGTCAAAGGTCTGAGTTCCCCCTGCACAGATCCCCACAGTAAACCTCATCACAGCCACAGAGAAAGTCATCAGAAACAACAAACCGACAGAAACAACAAACAATTTTGGTTAAATTAAATAATTTTGGGGAATAAGTGGGATATATGTAGTGTTGGTTCAGGTAGAATATATATACAAAGTTGTATTCATTTTTTTCTATTTTTCAGCATACACTATTATGAGTTTTTTTAATCACCTTTTCTTGCTATTTCTTATATTCATCTCTCCTACAATTGTGCAACATACTTCTTTTTATTAAGATATAGTGTTTTATGTAAAGTTATGTGTAGAGTGTTTTATTTGTTGTATTTGCTGTATATAAGGGATTGATCTGTACTTTCATTTATTTTCAACTGTTTTTGTTGCAAATGTTTTTAAAAATAAACCACTAAACATGCTGAGGTGCCACCCCCCCCCCCTTTTTGTTTTCTAAAAGTCTGTTTATTACTTCTTAGTTTTAAAGAAAATATAAAACATGCACCTCACACGCCTGCAGAACAGTAAGTAAGAGGAGAAAAAAGAACAGAAGCTTATTTACAGCACTCTGATCTTCTGCACTCTCCTCAGGTTTTTTATGATGTATTATCCATTCCCCCAAGTTAAAAAGCAGGGACGTATCCAACTCAAGTTGATCACCTCAGTGAGGTAATTGGTCAAGAGATTAAAGAATTAATAAAAAACAAAGGGCTAAGTGTGTCTCATATACCACTGGAGTACAAACAATGTTAGCTTTAATGATCTTCTTCATACACTAATTCAGTCAGTTAGTAAATTATTTATTGTAAATAAATGAATTAATTAGTTATACATGCTTTTTGGATTACGTTATCACAGCCTCAGACCAGCCCATAAAATACTCTTTGATCCACTAAACATTGTCCGATACATTGATGGCTAGTCCAACCCTGGTGGGGAATGTCAATAAAACCAAACACTCTTTATTATCAAAATGTATTACCTCTAAATTTCTGGTGACCCATTGACATAATTAATGTCAATTATCATTTTACATATAAAGAAAGAAACCCCGCAGCATAATGCTGCCACCGCTTCTTTTGCAGTAGGTATGGTGTTCTTTTTGCTGTGGGTTATTTCGTGAATTGAACATTTGAAATTATGGCCCAAAAAGCTCTAGTTTTGTGTTATGAGGCAACAAAAAATGTTGTTATGGTAAAATATTTCAGTTCTGCAAATCCACTCCTGGATCCACGCGTATACTAAAATACAGCTGATGGTTGCCACACTCAGAAACGGTACTTAATGGAAATTTTCCATGTTTCAGTCAGAGTTTCTGTCACCACTTTGTCCCTGTTGTCATGCTTTTTTTCAGTTAAGGGTGACTGTCTTCACCAGTGAGTATTGTCTTTGTATTCTGCTATTGAATGATACCATAAAATTACATTCCTCAATACCTATATCTTCCTGCATACTATATCTTTCTGCTAAAGGATGTATATAAACAAAAGTATTACAAATCCTATTCCTACAACTGAATTTTCCTACCACCTTATATCAGGTTTTTATCTGTATTGGCTTTTATTCTACTTTTATTTTTCCTCTATTTATGGTCTAACTCATGCATCTGCCCATGCATTGCATTGTGCTATACAAATAAACTTGCCTGGCCTTGCCAGCTAATTAAATATGATTAACTGACGTAATTGTTATCAGATGTGTACAAGACAAATGCTAAAACTGAATAAGAATGTAGTTCAACAATGAAAAGTATAATCATTTTTATGCAGTGAGTTACTGCGGATATTTATCATTGCTGTTTTTGCTTTCCTTCTCCTTTGTGTGTATTTCACTTGAAATGTAGAAAATAAACATGTTGAAACAATGTGGAAGGTAAAAATAAAGAAATAAAACAATTTTACATTTTTAAACTGACTTTTTGGTCCTGTAAATATTACCTCAGTTTTATGTGTAAAATTTACAGCAAATTGCCATGTATACCTTTAATTCAAAATGACACCTTTTATTTAATGTGATACTCAAAATTAATTTGGAAATCTACATCCATTAAAAGCAAGTAAATTGTTCTTGATATTAGGAGTAAACTTGGTGCGTTTTCTCTTGTCTGACCATGTTTAGGTCAGAAGAAGAAAATATAATTTATTTTTCAGCTGCATGGCAGCGCAGTTTGTTGCACTGTTTCCTTGCAGCAAGAGGGTTCCAGGTTTGAGTCTCAGTCCAGGGTCTTTCTGCATGGAGTTTACATGTTCTCCCCATACATGAGTGGGTTCTCTCTCGGTACTCCAGCTTCCTCCCACAGTCCAAAAACATGACTGTTAGATTTATTGATTCTTCTTGTGGTTGTATGTCTCTGTGTAAAATTTACTACCGCAACAAAAGTACATATTTTGTTGATGAGGAATTTGGTAGTAAGATTTATTTGAGTTGATTTGTTAAATCAACTCTTATTAGTACGTAAAATCAACTTAGATTTTATTGAGTGAAATTTACAAAGAATTTCTATGCGGAAAAAGTGACCAAGCTTTTTCTAAGTAAATGGTTCATGATAAATAAATCATGATAAATAAGTCATGATTTATTTCAGTGCTCAACTAAAGATAGACCCATGATTGTATATGAATACCAAGAGGTATCTAGAGGTACCCCTCCTTTTATCCTCCTTTTATCTGAGTGAGATAATGTTTGGTGTGATTGTTTTTTTCCCTCAATTTGTTTGTTCTTTCTATACAAATCAGCTCACAATGAGCGTAGCTTTAAAGAGCTTAAAAAATAAATGTACTTCTATTTCCATCTTCTAACCATTTATAAGAGCCTCAAGTATCATAATTCCAACAAATAAAAAGAACATATCAGACAGGTAATATTACTTTTGGAAAAACGACTGCTCAAGAAACCTCCTCGATGCGTAAAGCTGCCGCTTCCCGTAAGCACCTGAACGCAGCTCAGGAGCATCCGGTGTTGGAAGGAGGAAGAGGAGGACCAGGAGGAGAGGAGGAAAGAGAGGAACAGGAAGAAGAGGAAGCATATCGAAAGCAAGCATGAAGAATATTCCCAGAATCTGAGCTGATCAACAGGGAAGCATCTTTCCTCGGCTATTAGAGGACGACAGGCAGCGGAGGGAGGCAGCGGCTCTGAAAGGATGGAGGAGGGGAAGCAGTTCCTTTGTGGGGTGGTGGAAGGTGAGAGCGGCCGACTTCATCAATGACCGACTTGAATACGATTTTATTTTTGTGTTATACTCAACGTTTTATTTTTAGAAATGATAGTGACTTGGCCTGTTATAAAACCGACCGTTTGAAGCTGCTGTAAGATGGGCGTGGAAGGTTTTATGCATCAATAAAGGAAAATATAAGCATGGATGAAAAGGTCTTTGGTAAATGATGATGGTGTGGGCATCAGCCAAGCCTGAAGTAAAGATCAGAAGATAGGCTTCGGAAAGCACCCAGTCTGTTTAAAATATCTCTTTGCTTAGCATTGGTATTGATAAAAAAGGATGTGCTGATAAAAACAAAACTGATACGATGAACGATGTGATAAGGCTGGATGGATGAAGTGGTGGATAATAAGATCAGGTAACGAAGTTTGAATGACACAACAAAAATTGTGTGTGTGTACGTGTGTGTGTGGGGGGGGGGTAGGAAGAGGGAGGGAGGAGAAGACTGCTTGTTGTGTGCGATGATGATGATGATGATAATGATGATGATGAAAAATAGTTTGGATAGGACATAGACATAATACCTCTACAGTTTTTATTCAGAATAAAGCAATTATAAAAGAGTAAAAGTACACAGAATTACAAATATTCATGTTTATGTAATGTCACCGATTGCATCTATCAAAGAGCCTCATCACCTGGTATGATCTTAAAATAAAGCTCATTTAATTATAATGTAGCTCAGTTAGTTTTCAACAATATCATATTTACATAGACTGTACTGTCTAGATTTCTCTTTGTTTTTAAGGCTAAACCAAAATATGTGAATTACTATTTATGTAGATTATATAGAGCTCATGCGAGGGAATACTCAGTGGTTGACTACATCTGGACAAAATAAACTTTTATTAAACTTTTATTTTTGTCCCCTCAGTATTAAGATTCCTATGGCGACATGAGATTAAAACCATAGAGGCTTCAGTGACTAATTGGGCAGAAAATTAGTTGCCAAATGAATCAGAAAGCAAGTTGTTTTTTTTTTTTGTCATCTAGCTTTCTAAAGTATGTATGTATTTATTGAACAGGATTTTCATCAGGAGTTTAACACTAAAGGTTAAATAAAAACTGGGATGGTTGTGTAAATTGTCTGTCATCAGACTAGGATATTTCTGAAAAACACATTTAATTCAATTCAGTTCACGATTTTAATATGCAATTGCGCACAAACACAATATTATATCTTGTTTTTCTCAGTGCCTCCCTGCAGCTAATTGTTTTAGCTAATTTGTTTTTTGAACTGCCTATAACCTATTTTCCTCAAAACCTTACAATGGTTTCTATATAAGTTGTCATTATCTTGGCTTAGCAGGAAAGGCTCCATGTACTTTTAGAAATGTCACATATCTGCAACCCAAAGCAATAATGAAGAAATTCCCCAAAGACACGCAGAGGAACAGGGTCTGGACTGTATTTAATATACTCTGACCCACTTACTGTACTTGCACACATGCACACACACTCCAGACTTATTCAATAACATACAGAACTGGGTGGGACACTGGGGATGCTCCCATTTCTAAGAATAGAAAATGTGATGGAGAGTGTGCATGAAGATAAATAATGCCTAAACCAAATACAGTGGGTATATGCGACAAAGCACTGGAAGTTCTCAAATATATTTCTGCCTTACTATATGTTTTGCATGGTAATTGCATCAGCCAGTTATCAGTGAGCTAATGCTGAGCTGCTCATTTTCTGTTTGGGAGTTGTTGTTTTTTTAAATCACAGAGGTCTCACCTGCAAATTGTAATTTAGATTTTCTTCTAGTTATTTAGCAAGACAAACTTGTGTTTTATTGTTTTAAATTCTCAAATTTACTGAAGTCATATTGATCATGAAAAAAAAGAAACTGAAGTAGATGAAGATACAAGAGTTTGAATCGGGTAAAAAAATAACGGAATTATAAGAAATCCCCATTTACACATCATAGGCTTATCTCTAATAATACCTTTCATAATTCAAAACATTTAATCGCATTCAAAAGATGTCTTCTTGATATAAATCAAGTTAGAACATATTTAAGGAAGCAGATTTTGGTATCCTTCTTTAAGCCTCTCATAAAGGTTTGCTGGAATTGTGGCCCAGTTCTCCTGAGAGATCCGGTGGGTCAGGTTTGTAGAGCATCTGAATAGGACACACATTAGTACTGCCCACATATTTTCCTACCAAGATCAGATATTTGTAACGATAAATCAATTACCCTGTTGTTCCTAGGTTCATTTCTAACTAACTAGCTGAAGTTCCAGTGACACCTTTGTTTTCTAGCTCTGAGTTTCTAGCAGATAGCTAAAGATCTTGCATAATATTTTTTAAAAATATGTTACAACAACATCATAATACTGTTTTGATATTTTAGAACTATGATGGCTTTATCAAGTAAGCTTTCCCCCTTTTCCTCTACATGTACAGTATTACTATTTATTATGGCCAAATATGTTTTCCAGCATTTTAATGGAAATAAAGGTCTTTTGTATCTGTTTGTATTTAAAAAATAAAATTGAGCTTTCTTATGATCCTTTTAGAGTAATGTCCTATTCTCGACTGAGTGGTCTTTTAGCCCATGTCAGTACAGGACTAAGTCCAGCATAGACAAGATGATCACTCAAAAGATAATCAAATATGGAGTAATCCAGCTCAATTTAGCCTGATTTAACAGTCAGGTTATGGGTTTGGCTCAATATATTGTTCTAGTTTTCCACCCTAAAATAGGCCAACATAACTAATGTCTAATGCTGGGGCTACCGATTGGCAGGTAAATTTAAGATTATTTTTGTGCGAATGTATTCATTTCATTTTTATTTTTTTACTAGGTTTTTATGGTCGGCCTTGGTCCATGAATCAGAGAAAAGTTCTCTTTCAGTGGTAAGTAGATGCATCACTCGCTCTTTTTGCTAAATCTATCCTGTTAAGTGTTTGGTTTGTAAGCCAGGTTATGTTGCTGTATTTTAGAAGTCTGTGAACAGCATGTATTTCTTCTAAATCTGACAATTAGGTTTGTTGTGTATTGCTACTCTGTTTTACATTAATGGTATTTCAAGTCCCTTGCAAAAGCTGTATTGCACTCTAAACTTCTTAACTTTTTTTTTTACTTTTTAACCAAAAAATTAAAATTGTATTTAATTAGAGTAACAAAAAAATATTTAATGAATTATAGGAAAATGTAAATTTTTTAAGCTATTTTCATTATAGGTCTGAAAGGTTTGTTTCACATTTGAAATAACCCTCCTCTCCCCTGAGTCAAACCTTAGTAGAACCACCTTTTAGTGCAACTGCAGCTCTAAGTCTAAGTTTTAGGGTTTTTCCTTCTAAGTTTTTAAATATTTTTTATAAGCTTATTTTCAGAAATTGCTTGATAAGTGATTTTTATAAAAAAGTGTAATGTATATAAATATAGTATCCAGATACTGAATGCGGTGTAATTTTAAATAAAAAAGGAATCTTTATTCTTCAATTTAATTTGAGTCACTGTAAAAAAATAAAATAAAATAAAAATTATGGCACTCTCTATTAAGCGCCAAAACATTTTATTTCAATAGCTGTTTTTTCAGCTCACAAAGAAAAAAAAAGTGTTGCATGACTCAGAACTCCATGCAATTCACAAACTAATTGATATTTAGAAAAAAAATGTCAGTCATCTATTATTTTAAAAGGAAACAACAGAAATAAGTGAGTAAGAAACGTGCCTCAAACATGCTATAAAATTATGTACTAATGAAGGGTGAAGAAATGCACCTTGTATCCTTTTTGTGGCTCAAAGAGAACTAATTTATTCTTAATGCCAAGATAATCTTACCTTTAAGGTTAAATCTTAAATGACGTCTTGTAATAGCTGGGAGAATGTACATGTAACTTTCCTAAGCAAAATAGTTTGTACAAGGGTCCTGTTTGTAATTTATAATTGCAGCCTCTAGCAAACAGTTAGGATTAGGTCTTAAAAATGTTGCCCCATATTGATATTAACAAGTGTTTCAAAGACACTCTTAGAACCACCAAAACTCCAGCAGCAGCTGAGAGTGTGGGCTCAAAATCTATTATTAGAGACATTTTATTTGGGACTCGAATGCTGAATGCCAACATAGTTACTTGAGTGGTTAATAGTGTTGGCAGAGTGGTACTGTAGATTAATACACAGTATCTGTATTTGAGTAATCGCATGTAGGGACGTAGGTTGGCACTTTGTGTAGGTGGCTAACATGCCATCTGTCCAGGCTCCGAAGGGTGAAATTACTAAGATATCTTTTGTATCAGAGATGACCAGGAACATACAGAACAGGGACAAAGACAGAGAAGCTGGTTAAACAAAATGAATGGTCACTAATGTGGATTTAGTGTAATCTCTACTATTAAAATAAATTATAATCTCTATATTTCAGAAATTTCTTTTTGTCTGTGACTTGGCCTCAGGACCTCATGATAAAAAAATGTCTTTGTACTGAATTATATCTGACAAAAAGAACCTTTAAAGGGCTAAAAAGATGAATTTAAGAGGTTGCTTTTAAAAATGTAAATAAAGGATTTACATTAAGTGATAAGCAGTCTACTAAATCAGGTTTCGTTCTTTCATAAAAACAGAAATAGTCAGACACATAAGACAATGAATTCAGAGAATTTTCTTCGCTGGTCTAAAACAAAGAAAAAAAAATGAGAAGGTACCGATCCTTTTCATTATCATGAACACATCAGTGCTACCCAGTCACATTAGCAAACATATAGTTTGATGTGGCTCTGTGCTTATAAAATAAGACTTAATGTTTGTTTTTTTTTTGTCTTATTTAGTGAATTAGAATCTTAAAAATTGTAGATATTTTAGTGGTTTTAATTCACTAAATAAAGGACATTAGACCCCAAAATGAACAATTACACACAAACTGATGTTTTGAAACCTTTAGTTTCGTTAATGATTATTGTTTTGAACTAATATATTGCAAAAACATATAACAAAAAAAATATTGGATCCATAGAAAACATAATTTTTTATTAAAAGTATGTGTAATACCTGCTTAAAGTTTTTTTTCGACTAAGTTCTTTTAATCTGTCAAAACATCTTAATCTGAATAATTATACTCCATGCTTCTACATGCAAAAAATGATCTATGATGTTTAACCTTCATAGCAGTTATGTTAGAAGGAAACATTTGAACAGAACAGAAGGTATTTGTAAACTTTCCTGCTTTACGTTATTTAGTTGAACATGGTTTACATCTACATGGTATTTGCCCAAACTAGCCAGAAAACCTCTGAACAGATTTTTAAAAGGTCGTAATTTATTTCCCCAAAAAGGTGCATGAAAAATGATAAACTGATAAACTGAGCCCAAAACAGAGGTCAACAAACAGATATGAATTCAGGTTCTAACACAAAGAACTCTTGCATAAACGGACCTTCCAAACAAGACATGAGGAAAACTTAAATAGTAGCTGATAAGACCACTGTTAACAAACCAGGCGATAACTGATTAACAAACTAACATATAAATAAACTTAATTAAACAAACAAATACTGACCAGAGTACTAATTACTTTTTAAATTGAACAAATATAAAACCACTATCCAAAAAAAAATATCTAAACAAATGATGAACAAGTGATGTGACTCGCTGAGGAGGCTGCACCGACCATAAAAGGAAAAGAAACTGGAGCTCGTTGTAGCCTTCCAGCAACAGCTCCAAAGGAAACTAGCAACTGAAAGAAAAATAAATTAATTCATGGCATCTTAATCAAAATATAGAAAACTGACAAATAAAATGAGTCAAATTAGTGCACTGCAAATAGCTAACTCAAGAGTCAGGCTAATTGAAATATTACCTGAAATCTTATCGATATGTAAGCTCATTTTGAGAATGGAAAATATAAAACAGTTGCTGTCCCTCATTGGCTTTAGAGTGTGTGACAGCAGGCTGTCACAGTCTGTTTATTTTCTATCTTGTTTATGGTGAAGAATCAGGACAAAATTTGGCATCCATTTAACAGGGTCTCCTGTAATTGTTTCACATGACGGTAAAATAAAGTAAACAGAATCGATGAACATGTTCCTCTTTTAATATTACAGTATTGAGACAAAAAATTGTAATTTCTACATTTCTGTCAGGATGCAGCTGTGGGGTTTGAACACCTACCTGTACGGTCCCAAAGATGACCTGAAACACAGACTCCTGTGGAGGGAAGTCTATTCTCCTGAAGAAGAAGGTTTGTGTTTCCATTTCATCCTTCCATCAAGCTACTCACTCAACAAACCATTTGTATTACTCTGTTTTAGTTTGACCTTAGTTAAAGATATTATAACAATTACAAAACCTTTGGAGAAAATTAAAACTGAAACAATTCAGAAGCTACTGAACAGTCAAGTCTTTATATATCCTGTAGCTGACTGGAAACCAGTGCAGGGAAGTCCGCTCAGGAGTAATTTGCTCATACTTCTTATTGCCTGTAAGCAAACAAGCCAAGATGTTCTAAACAAACTGCAGGTAACATATGGAGGCCTGAGCAAACCCAAAGTATAAGGTGTTACAAAATAACAAGCAACATGTAATGAAAGTGTGAATGTCATGCTCTAGAGCGCCGTGAGGTGGGTATCGTTTAACAAAACACACACAACTGGAAAAAGATGGATTTAACAACTAAGCTTATTTGCTTGTCAAATATGAAGGAGTCCAAAACAACATCAAGGTTTTTAGCAGACATGTGACAGTAGCTACTCAGTATGCTCAAAGCAGTGACATCGAATGAATTTTCAAATGCCACAATTCTGTTTAGATTTGGACAATTTAGTGATATTCAGCCCTTCAGTTCCATTAGACATTTAGACGGAATATACACATTGGTAGATTTAAAGAAAGATAAATTTGTACCTTATCTCTAAAACATAGTATTATACTTTCCAAAAGCTTACACAAGGGAAGGGCCAGTTTTTATAAAGAAAACAAGAAAGGGCTGAAAATAGAGCCTTGCGGTACTCCACCTGTGTTCTTTTTGTTTGGTTTTTTGTTTGTTTGTCTTCCAGTATCATTAATATGAAACTAGCTATTTGATTTTTTTAGGAAGTGTATTTTTATTAGTAGCATGAAGACATTAAAACCTTGGAGCCTTTTTAGCTTATCATAATTATGTCAAATGATAAATGGCTGGCAAGCAAGGTGTGGGAAGTGTCCTGCCCAAAACTGAGATGGACAGAGCAGGACTTTGGTTTGTTTGTTACATCTTGGTAACAGTAAATTCAACATAGTTGTAGTTTTTCAACTGTTTTTCTTCTTCATAAAAACTTTTAACCAATCTGTCTGTATTGTGTCTGTGAAGTTCTTTAAGATAACATGTGTTTTGAATTTACACTATATGGATAAACACAATTGAATGAATTAGATCAGCAACTGGTCTTAGATATCAATCTTAGCCATTTTTAACTATCTTAAAATATCTTTCAATCAAGCAAGGTGTGGGAAGTGTCCTGCCCAAAACTGAGATGGACAGAGCAGGACTTTGGTTTGTTTGTTACATCTTGGTAACAGTAAATTCAACATAGTTGTAGTTTTTTTTTCTGTTTTTTTGGCCAGCTGTGGAGCAAACACCACTAGGAGGATCCTCAATCCTCATTAGAGCTCCATGTACAACATGTGCATTTTGCAATTTAAATGCACAAATATTTCAGATGCAAAAAACAAACAATAAATAATGTAAATATGTTGCACTGACTAAAATTAAATATATATATATATACATGTTTTTTTATGTTCTAGGTTTGTCTGTCACTATAGCCTATGAGCCATAGATTAACAAGGCCTACAGGTGATCAGTCTGTTGGTTCATTGTTTTCCCTTTTTTCACATGAACTTATTCAAATATAAATTTAACAGCATAGCATTGCTTCTTGAGGGATTCATTGTCTGATTACCAGAATAGGATTAGGATAATGTGAAAAACTTTGTTTAATACTTTTATTTATTGTCATTCTTTTCATGATATAAAATTTAATTACGAAACAATAATAGCAAAAAGCAGAACATAGTCTCTTATCTGCCAGTTTATTTGCCAGATTTGGCTCATATTTTTTATTTTAACCCTCATATTTATGACTTGTTCTTTCCCTTTACCTCCTCTTATTTTTCACAGCCCAGTTGCGCACTCTTATAGTGGAAGCCCAGTCCAGGGGTCTGAGGTTTGTTTATGCTCTCTCTCCTGGTCAGGACATTGTCTTCTCTTCTTCCTGCGACTTGACGCTGCTCAAGCGCAAACTGAAACAGGCTTGTTATCCTTCTTAAAATATTTAGAAACACGCCAACCTTTTCAGTCACATTTAAAAAGCCTAACTTGTTTTTGTTTCTATCTCTGCCAGGTATCAGACCTAGGGTGCCAGGCGTTTGCCATTCTCTTTGATGACATTGATCACTCCATGTGCCAGGCTGACAGCGAGGCCTTCAGTTCCTTTGCCCATGCTCAGGTCACAGTAACTAATGAGATTTATCGCTTCTTGGGGGAGCCACCTGTCTTCCTTTTCTGCCCCACTGGTAAAGTTCAGTTCGAGTCTGAATTAAACCCCACCTGGCAGGTTTTACTGCATAAAACATTGTATTCTATTTTTTTCTCACTGTTAGAGTACTGTGGTTCTCTGTGCTCCCCGAGTGTGGCTGAATCTCCCTACCTGCAAACAGTTGGAGAGGACCTTCTACCTGACATAACAGTGATATGGACAGGTAAGGAAAAAAGATCACAAAAAACATCAACATTTGTCTTCAAAGTTCTGTAATCTTGCTGCTTTAGAAAATTTTATCTCAGTTGTGGCATTGATGTCTATATTTCAATGTCGTTTTGTTACTATGTGATTTCTCTTGTTGCCATTATTCATCACAGCTGCGGACTTGCTTTACTTATTCAGGCAGCAGGGATCTTGCAGTTAAAATTCAGCCATGCTTCTCTCAGTGGCATTTCTATAAGTGAAACACTGCCATCGGCATGAGAAGGTCATGTCATACAGGTTATACTTTCCATCTGGGTATGTGGTTAACAGATCTGGCATTGTCTTTCTTTGGTTCCTTTGAACATTTGATTATTGAGAGATCAAAGCAAACATACACTTTTCTAGGATTTTGAGATCTTCAAAGTTAGCTAACCCTAACCTTATTGTAAATGTTGTAGAAGATAACTGCTTCCTGGAGGCCTGAGAAAATATGTAAAGTTGTTGCTTTGTGAACACCATCTGCTGTCTTTCTTGGGGAAACAACTTTCTCCCAAAACCGACTTATTTAAAAACTTTGTAGCTTGACTGATTGGCTGATCAGAGGAACCATCCTCTTTGGGCCAATGATCGAGTGAATATCGTCGCCACAAGCTCATCCAGGACAAGCATTTCTTTCAAGTCAATGACTTGATGCAATCAACTGTTTTTCTTCTTCATAAAAACTTTTAACCAATCTGACTGTATTGTGTCTGTGAAGTTCTTTAAGATAACATGTGTTGTGAATTGACACTATATGAATAAACACAGTTGAATGAATTAGATCAGCAACTGGTCTTAGATATCAATCTTAGCCACTTTTAAATATCTTAAAATATCTTTTAGGCACACAAATAGTAATTATTCATCTCCATGTCTCACAGGTAGCAAAGTCATTTCCAGGAAACTGTCATTAGACTGCCTTGCTGAGTTGGAGTCTGTCCTACAGCGGCCCCCACTGATATGGGACAACCTGCACGCTAATGACTATGATACCCGACGTCTCTTTCTGGGGCCTTTCAAGGGCCGGGACCCTCAGCTAAGAAGCCACCTGAGAGGTCTGCTGCTCAATCCCAACTGTGAATTTGAAGCCAATTACATCCCACTGCACACTCTGGGAAGCTGGTACAGAGCAGAAAAAGATGATGTACAAGGTAATAAGATTTCATGTCATTTTGACCACCAGACAGAAATTAATGAACTAAACTTAGTTTTGTTCCTGATTTTTAGACAAACTAGTCCTGGTTCTGGAATTTTCTACTTATTCTTTATAAAATGCAAAAAACAGTATTCAGAACATGTTTTCTGTAGTTAACAATGTTTAAAGTAGCTTTTTATGGACTTTATGTGTTTAGCAGTCATACATTATTTGTAATTATTCATTCAATAGAGGTGAAATCTGTGTATGAGAGAAGGGTGGCAGTAAAACAGGTTTTTTAAGTGTTTTAAGGCATAACCAAAAGAAATATATAAAAAGCTGATATTTGAAGCGGTCGTTAGTATCTCATTTTTGCAATTTGCACAATTGTCAGGCTTAGTATCAGTAAGTGTAAACTACAGTACATATTTTTTAAGACTGATATTATTTATTATTATTTTGATATCAGACTAACTAATCCCCAATATTTGTTGCTGGATTTTTTTGAGGACCGATTCTTTATTCTTATATTGCAGTTACTTCCTTAAATGATGGTAAAATAATTTTATAAAAAAAACTTACTTGTTAAATTAAATACATTTTAAGTTAATAGAGACAAAAAACATACATTTTATTGGTTTCAGAATAACAATTAGAAACGGAAAAAAATAGCAGTTATTCAAATCATAGCACTTATATTGAAGTAAGTTTTAGATGCGAACAGTATTGAAGCTACTTAAGAAGAACTGCATACTTTAATTAGTTGCATTAAAAATAATCTAATTTTAAAGTGATGATCCTCTAGCCTAAATTTAAACCAATTTAACTAAAGTTGTATATTTCAGGGGAGGAATATAAATATTGTCCTGAGAGAGCATTAACAGCTGCACTTCATGACTGGATGGAAGAACTTAATCAGCCTCTGCAAGCAGGTGAGATTGTACAAACAAAAGAACCAGGTGGGTCTTTAGGATCAGTTATTTATAATGGGATCCCGCATCACAATTTAGTTACCCCAGAACTATGTTTGAATCAATGTTTAAGGTCGGCAGAACACAAAAGCAGACCAACGTGCCTCTGTGTCATCATCACGTTCCAAAACACCCGACAGATCTGACTGTCCCTCCACCTTCAGAGCCTCCCACGCTGTGCCCAAACTTCCAGTCTTCCCACTTAATTCCAGCTCTCCACCCTCATCCCCGCCTATGAGCAAAGCGGAGAAAGAGGGGCGAGAAGGGGAGAAAAAACGGTCACAGCAACCAAGTCAACAACTTGCAGGATCGAAGTCAGCGGCACCTTCAGGTGGGGGCCGGGCACAGCGGGCGCAGGGTCGTGGGCTCTGCAGTGGAAAGGGTTTACTGAGTGAGGCCCAGGTGCGGCTGCTCGTTGGTCTTCATTATCTCCCCCATGAGCATGGTCCATCAGCCCAGAAACTGCTGCAGGACCTGACCTGGCTGAAATCAAACTGCCACCTGGTCGGTGCAAACAGCAAGAAGCCACAGCCTCAGAAGGTGATTCAGGACATTTCTTTTGTCAGTCGATATTTAAAAATGAAAGTACATCACAGATGATCATAACTGTGTGTTTTCTGGTGTCCTCAGGTCGATGAGTGGCGTGGGCGGGCCTCCAGATTCTTATCTCTGTGTGAAGACATAGCTCAGCTTCACTGCAGCGTAGTGGGAGGAGCAAACAGGGCTGTGCTCTATGACCTGTACCCTTATGTGTGGGACCTGAGGAACACAGCTCTGGTGGCTAAAGCCTTCATATGCTGGCTGGGTGAGGACAGTGATAGTGGGAGTGAAATAAAGTTCTTATGAAACATTCAAATCTGATATTTCATCTCAGTAGTTATTTCATTTTCTCATATAGTTGATTATTGATTAAATTGTGACTTTTATTACTCTGTATTATCAATGCATTGAGTATCGTTTGCTCTCTTCGCTGACTTCAGTGTGTAAAACTGGAAGTAATTCATGATGTGTTACAGCAGAGACCTATGAAATATTTCAACAAATAAATAAAACACAACAAAATAAACACTGATGAAGTTACAGATATCTTTAACATTTAGTATGCCTTTAAAGATCTATATGAGTTTAATTCTAGCTGTTTCAAACACAGCTGATATCCATGTTCTGTTCCCACATATAGCACTTTGAGTTGTTGTCATTCTTGAATGATGGCACGTTGTTGTTATTTTCCACAGACGGGCGAGTGCTTAGTGACAGCTCAAGCCTCGGCTCCTGGAGGAACTGCTTTCACTGTGAGTAGTCTTTTATGTTTCTGTACTGTGCATCTGGTGCAGTTAGCCAGCTTTCATTATTGCATAAAACGTTAATGAAAAAGTGCCAGTTATGTTGCACTGAAAAAAATGATGTGAAGTGATGCACATGTGATTTGACCACATTCTTGCACGCTGGATGCACAGAGTCAACAAAGTTAGATTTTGCAGAATTTTAAAAAACCTAAACTTTTCTGTTAATTTTGCTCTTCTAATCCCAGTGAACCAATCAGGGACTGTTTGTGGATGTGACATTTGGTTGAGTACCGACGCAGAGACAAAGTTTTTTACAGTTAAAAACAGCTGATATATCCTTTCATCTACAGTGGCAGAGCAGATCCTCATAAAGAGTACTGGACGTTGTTGCTGTTGTTTGGCTTTTTAATATCCCATACAGCACTGTGACTCGCTTTCAGCCACAGTCATCGTTAGCTAGTCTTTTGTATTCAGTAAAATTTGGGCTACAGTAAATATCAGGTGGCTGTAATACAGCTTTTATTGCTAAATGTAGCGAGGGCTCTACTAAGCCCATTGAATAAGTCAATGAGAGACCAGCACGCATACTGCCATGCAGGCCCATAGATGATGTGGGGGGAGGGAGGGGGGCAAGTTTCGAGTTGTCCAGATATTAGTTCACTCAGCTTAATCACGTCAGCTTGTCAACAAGTCGGCTTTTTGCTGAATGCTGTATTGCATGCCATTTCTTTTATACGGTTTCCAGGCAAGTGGCCAAAGCAGATATTGAATTCATTCATCAACTGCATCAGCTGTGATATCCCCATGGCCCATATATCCCATATAGTTTGTGAGAAAGTGAGGACCGCACTCCTGCTTGTGACCAAGCAAACACAGGGTTCCAGGATCTGGAATATATGCCAGTCCGACCTGTAAAACCTGTATTGCTCATATAAGCAGTGGTCAGTGTGATCCAATGGATCTTCCCACAATTTGTGCTCTGAAATAAAACCGGTCTACAGTGACAGGACACATCATTGTTTCCTGAACAGCTGATTGGCTGCTGGGTGGAGCGTTTTCTAGGATTCAGATCAATCCTGAAAGTTAGCCTGCCCAAAGCCGGTTTGCCATTCCAAGTATGTTACCATAGCAACTTGCTTTGCTAACAATGAATCCAGCTTTGTGGTACTGCAAAGTCAAAGGATGTTGTTCTTGTAATTAAACCCAAAATATGTAGACACAAAAGAAAGAAAAAAAGGATTTAATAAAAAGTCCAAAAATAAAACAATAAACCAGGCATAAATAGAGACTGTATATAGCAGAGTAGAGGTGACATGAACAAAGAGTATGAGAACAAAAATAATATAGACACAAGACAGAGATTGATTGGTATTGCACAGGGGCACAGAATTAAGGGGACTGCATAAATCTGAGACTAAAGGTGGAAACTAAGGCATGAATACAACTAAACACAGTCATAAGAAAGTTCATATATTGGGAATACTCACACTAATAGCTCAAAGTAAAATAAACACAAGAAAAAACTAGAACTAAAAACATAAAAAGGCGCCAACATGAAAAGCATCGAACAACCACGAATACAGAAATGAATTGATATAGCAAAACAATTACAGACAATAGCAATGTTAGAGGATGTTAAACAAGAATAAGACTAATTGAGAACCATAACAGAGCACATCAAGATCCCGACAGTTGATAAAACAGGCTACATAGTGCAGTTTACTTGGGTTTTACAGTGACTGTACAACAATGACCCCTAAGCCTTCTGTTTCCACTAACCTGTGATGAAGATAAATGAGGATATTTCTGTCTTTTATGTGACAGGGTGTGGGAAGACCACAGGAGCAGACCAGCTGGGAGTGGATTCAGAGCCTTGGGTGTTCAAAGGAGGGGTGTCAGGGGAGGTGCAGGTAGTTTAAATGTTTTCATTGTTTTATGGCTACCTCTGTTGTTTAGTCTTTCCTGATTTATCTCTGTCAAGTTTAGTCCTAAAACTCATCCAGTTGTTGGGTTTGTGTTTGTACTTGTTTAAACAGATGCTTCTACCAGTAGGCAGCAGCAGTGAACTTTTTACTCACCCCCCTCCTCTCTTTCCTACCTCTCGCCTCTACAACATCAGGCCTTATCACAGCAAAGATAAGGTAAATTACAAGCTGAGTATTTTATTTTATTTTTTCAGAATTCTGATCTCTGAATTGGTAAATCTTTGACATGCTAGTTGTTGGAAATACTGGTTAGTCTTTTATTTAAATCATTTCTCACCTTTCTGCAATGAGACATCAACTGAGAGAATAAACCTTCCAGTCTGCCCAACATACAGGCATCATGCTGCCCAAAAAAACATTAATCAAAGTATCAAAAGAAGAAAGAGAAGAAACAAAAAGAGAAAAAGCAAAATGAAGGGTGGCAGATGTTGGCGACTTTCTTTCCTAAACATGAACTGAGTTTGCCTTTTATTTGTTTGGATTTTTTTTTCTAATTTCTGCCTTCTCAAAGTCCTACAAGAATTTGATAGAAGGATTTCAGTAATAATTTAGGTTTGTGAGGTGATCTGTACCTGATTTTTATTTTGGTATTTAGCAAGAAAAGAGACAAAAGTACATTTTTAGGCACAATTTATTCAAATACTGAAAAAAATGAAGACTTAAGTAATGGATACGACAGAGAAAGCTACATTTATTTTAGCTCTGAGTGTTTATAACCTTGTATTTTTAATAAGAATCTTTATCTCTCAGATTTATTTCAGAAAGACTTTTGATCATGTTTCACTAAATACAGTTTTGTTCTGGTCCTTTCTGGTCTTTTTTTTGCTCACATCCCTCATGCATTAGGATGGACAATGGCCCATTGACATGTAAAGTGTATAGGTCCCAGGTTTGGGTGCTTACCCCCTTGGTGATCAGAATTAGTTTTCTCCAGCCCACTGTCTCTGTGTCTGCTCCCTAAATAATATGGGCACTTAGTTCAAGTCTGATGTCCAACATCCACCAGTTTTATGACAGTAAGAGTTTGAAAGGTCTAAAGGATAAATCAGAACATAATCTGCTGAAATCTGTGGTTTAACTTAATTATTAGCTTGAATAAATCAGTACATATCCCTTTATAGAAAATACTTTACCAGTTTCAATAAAGATATAGAAAATAGTTCACTATTTTCTTTGGAGGAATCTACCTATTCCTTCTGTTATGACTGTCTGATTTGATTTTTAAAGCCCTCGCTTTAAAAATCTTACTAAAGACTATTTTGTGTGTCTCCCTCTCAGTAGCAGTTACCCCATTGAGTGTTTTCATCGATGTTACCTGTTCAGTTTTTATTACTGGTTTTACTTACTATAGAAATATTAAGGATGGACTGTTAAACCGGCTGAACATGTAGAAAATTGTCTGCTTTGAGTTATGCCATTGGTTTCCTTTAGTGTGTTTTACATAATGACTTTTAGTAAAAATGAGAGAACATACATCAAATCTTGAAATTTGATGCACTACAAATTTACTAGATGCCTTCTAGAATTGCTGTTTTTTTTTTTGCAAATGTGCAAAGAGCAACATTTTCGAGGCTGCAGATAACAAGGATTGCAAAATGAAAGAGCAAGCTTTTTAGTGTATCGTCTACAAAGCAGCTCTCCAAAAAAGGTAGAACGATACATCTGCTGGATGATATTTGGATAATAATGGTCTTTTTTTTCTTATAGTGTTATAAATATATGCCTTGTCTGCCGATTCTTGAGATCACATAAGGCTCATGCATTGCCGGTCCCTCCGTTTGCTATCCAATGTTAATGTTTTCTGTTATTTGTTAAAAAAATATTTATTTTTATTCAAGACTTGTGTAACATTTGTTATTGTTTTGTTTTTATCATCAGCAGCACATATCAGGGACTGGTTGTACTGAGTTCAAAATAATCTATATCAGCATAGGCCTTAAAAAAAACCTTTATCTCTAAAATCCAATTTTAACCAGATCACAAAGAAAATGTAGTGGTTACATTTTGATTTGCATGCTTGTAGGTGGAGCTGTATCGCATGGTCCGCCAGCTTCACCTGAGGACTCAGGGCGGTCAAGAGTCCACCATGGCTCATCCAGACGTCATTGGAGACAGGTTTGTTACCTTATTTATGTAAAACAGTCACAAAGATTAAGAAGCAGGACTGCCTTTTTAGGTTACAAAGATTTGATGTGTAGTACATTTAGAAATGGCACTCTGCATACTGTACCTTGATTGTAGTAGGTGGTAATGTAAGTTTTCTTTTGTTCTTTTTAAATCAGTCTGCCCACTATTATCTAAAATTTGACAATACGTCCATATTTGAATCTAAAAGTCTGACTTTGTTTGGATATTTCATTTATTTCAGCCTGTTGGTTTCTAAACCTAAGAAGTGAACATGTTTAGGATTTCCAGTCACTAAACAGTGTCTGAAATTTTAAGACCAGGTTGTCTGCCACCAAAACCTCTACCTTATTTTAAATATGTATTTTTTCTTACCCCTATAGATGTCTTGGTCCATGTCTGGCGCTGAGCCCTGAGTACAGCTTCGTCTTGGAAGATGAGCTAGGCATTTGTGGCTGTGTACTTGGCATCTTAGACGTTCGCTCCTTTGCTAAGCGATGCCAGGGCAGCTGGATTCCTGCCATGAGAGACAAATACCCACCTAAAGGGAACAGCACACACTCTAACACACTGGTAAATATGTTGAAATTAGGCAGAGGAGCTACTTGTGTCTGTTCCATTCTAACAAACGTGGCATGCTACATGTTTGGATCCTAGGAAGAATCGAGCAGTCATGCACACAAATGTTTAGTGTTTTGGTTACCTGCTGTTGCACCTTCTGTGCTCCTTCTGTCTGGGATTAATTACTTATTGGAAAGATGCATTATAGCACTTTTTTCACATAGGCATTTGGAATCTCTCCTGTTAGCTTGTAGTTCTGCTGCAGACTGTGCAGCAGTAAGCATTTTTTAGCAGAGTAAAAATATAATCTGTGATTTTGGTTGAGCACTTTCTTTTTAGGCAAATTTGTTGAGCAACTGATACAGTCAGACAGGAACTGTTAGTGTTAAGTTGATTTTCCAGCTCGGTGAGTCAAGGTGCATGTCAACAGTCCTGCTTTGGCATGTTATCATTTCTATGTTTGACTTATAACAGAAGGAAGTTTTTTTTTTTTGTTTTTTTTCCACATAATTATTTTCATTTTTTAATGTTGATTGGCAGAAAAATTTAGAAAGGCTTTTCCAACGTGTTGTGTTGCCTTCCAAAATCTGTTAGTGAAACTCTATAAAAATATTTTTACATCCTCATAAACCGTACGCAAAGGTGGAAAATACCCTCCAGCATAGGATTAATTTCAAGAGGGGTATGAACTAGCAGACAAACTGCAGAATAATTACCTCCGCTAAGGAGGTTATGTTTTTAGTTATGTTTGTATGCGTTTTTGTTTGTTTGTCTGTGTAAAGAATAACTAAAGAATAACTTGAGGTTCATCTCAGTCCAAGGAACAATCCATTAAATGTTGGTGACGATCCACATCACAATCTGGATACAGAAAATGTTTCTCTAATGTTGTGAGTTAGGGATATTTGGCTGAATCACTGGTTAGTAGGGAACAAGCAGTTCCCTACTAACCAGAGGGTGGCATTAGTGACTATTGACAGCCACAGTATCAGACTGAAAAGGTCCAGAGGTATTTTACTAAAGACAAAACCACAAGAAAAGTGAACAACGTTGGTTTATTAGAAAAATCAAGTGCAATCTTGGTGTCAAAAATGCTCAAACACTGAAATTTGTACACTGGATCAAATGCTGGTCAAGATGATTTGATGCTATGACTCTTCGTCGCTGTGGATGCTCTGCGCTCTGGTTGTTCATCCACTCTGTTTCACCATTGCAAGCCAGAGAGCAGGTTGGTTTGCTTTGAGTCGGGAAAGATCATTTAAACATGTTTTTAAGCGAGAAAGTCCACCTCAAAAGATCACCTGTGCAGTTAGTTCATCAGGATTATGATCCTGCTAATATATCCAATTCTTGTTCGGAGTGGCAGATCTCCCAGCATACCGGTGGGTAACAGCGCTGGGAATCCCCAAAGAAAGATCTCTGAAACGGTCAACCAGTCAGGGATTTCATGCCATTTGTAGCGGCTGGAAGTGAATATAGAACCTCTTGAAGTTGCTTTTTGCCATCACCCAAAGACTTTGCATGTAAATCAGATACTATCCAGAACGCCTCCAGTCTGATTACACTTTCAGTCACAATTTGGGGCAAAACGTACTGCTTGGCAGTGATCTGTGCCCTCCAAATGCTTTTCTAGTTTATACTTCATTTATAATGATGTATCAGTTACTATAAATAATATTTGTTTTGTTTACTATTTTTAAATCTAATAAATAACTTTTTCATGGACTTGAGTATAATAAAGCATGAAAAATTTTTCTTTCACATATTAGATTGTACAAAATGTTGACTGATTAGTTAGATCTGCTTTTCCTATCATTGGCAATAAAAGCAAACCTGTATGTTTTATATATACAGTTTAAGAATTGTGCTGCTCAAGTGACTGAAGATTGAAGTAGGCTAGTTTATTCTGTTACTATTGTTCACCTAAAGGTGAAGCTGAAGGGATTTGTCCTGACATCTATTTATTCTGAATGATATGACAAACATACGACAGTTTGTAGGCAGGAGCACCACAGGAGACAGTACTCTCACAGTTTCTTGTGCTCTGTGTACTGCTAACTTTGAGTACTAGACAGAGTCTTGTCATCTGCAGAAATACTCTGGCTCAGTCGTAGGGTGAATCACAAATAGACAAGAAGACGAGTAGAGAGGGAGTCGGTGGACCACTTTGTGTTATGATGTGGAAACAATTATCTTGTTGTGAATGAAAAAAAAGAAATTGTAGATTTCAGAATTATGAACAAGTCAAACACTATCATAATAATGTGAAAAGAAGTGGAGGTGTTGGAGGGTAAATATCTCAAAGTGTTCACCTGAACAACAGACTTAGCTGGAGATGCAACTGTGAAGCCATCTACAAGAAGGGACAGAACAAACCACTCCTCTTAATGAAGATTAGTCACTATTTGCAGTAAAATGCTGCTTATCTTCTATAATTTTGTTGTGAAGAGTGTGATCTTATCTACCATCATCTGCTGGGGGAAACTACATCAGAGCTGTCTTAAAGAAGCTTTACAAGCTAATTAAGCCAATACAGTTACAAAAACATTTCATTTCTCTACAATTAAAGAGATAAAGTATAGTATTTATTTTTTATTGAATTGAATGTTTGGTTTTCTCTGAACAGGAACTGGTCCAATTGATGGAGGAGGACCAGGGTGAGTACCCAGACTCACTCCTCTATCACTTCCCCTCTCAGCTGCGACTGGACGCACTTCCTGAGCTAGTGGACATCAGCGTTAGCCGAACACTGCTCACGGCCCTGCTCACGGCCCTCAAAGCCAACGGTGAGTTTGCAGTTGGTTGCAATTTGTTTCTGATATTTTTAAAAGGGAATATGTTATTCTCTTAAGATATATATACAGTGAACCCTCGTTTTTAGCAGGGGTTACGTTCCAAAAAGAACCCGTGGCAAAACCCGTAAAGTAGTAACCTTAATTTTTTTAACAATTATTACCACAGTCAAATTCTCCATAATATTTTAAAACCAAAGAACAAAACCTTTTTACATGTCAAGCATTTGTTTAACAAATAAAAGTACTGTATAAATGTTTATGTTTTTTTTTTTTTTTTTTACAAGCAACTACTGTTCTGTAAATTAATATTTTTTATCATCGATATGAACAGAAGGCTTCAAATTGTGATGATAAGCATTCCCCCCCCTATTGGATTAGAACAAGAGAAAATGAAAAATGATTATGACAAAAAGAAATACAAATTACAGAAGGACAAATAGTGACTGGCGTGTATTTCACTGCTCTTCTGACGTGTACATATTAAACCACAACGTTATTGAAAGTATGCATACAAGTTGAACTTTTCACACTTTGTCACTACTACAAAATTTAATACATTTTTGAGGGGACTTTATACCTCACACCAAAACAAAAGTGTAGCATTATTGTGAGTTAAAAAAGAATATTCTGTGATGTGTAGCTTAATTTTCTATTCTTTTGATCTCATCTAAACAAGGTAGCTTCTAACATACATTTTGTCCTTTAAATGGCTCATGGCGAGCTGCAAACAGTATTTTTTTTTATGGATATCTTTTAATGTATTTCTACTTGGCATTTAAAAGGCATTTTTATGGTGAGCACAGGAAACCGTTTATCTCACCTAAGCTGCTGTTTTCTTCAGCTCCTCTAAAATTGCCAGAGGCCTCTTTTCTGCTTCACTGATTATTCCTAGAGTACTGTAGTACAGGGGCAAATCAAATTAAATGACCAGAAGTCAACCCCAACCACCGGAGTCAGCCCCAACAGGAATTTAATAAAACCTAAATGAATCCACTGAATTAGGTTTAAGTTTGTTCAAAAACCTCTGCTGTGAACCTGTTTTGTGTGTTTGTATTTCAGAACGTTATTGTCAAAAACAGACCAGAAAAAAAAAGAAGCATGTACATTATAAACAGCAGTTGTTTCGTTTATGTAAAAGGTTGAATTGGTGCTATAAATAAAAACATTGAATTGCCTTAAGGTTGGAATTAAATTTCTTATATTTTGGCCAAATTATTTAACTTCTAGTCTGAACTTGTTGCATTGATTTTAAAAATCCTTGCGCCGCAGTGATCTGGGGTGCCTTTGGATATTTGGGGCTTGTGTCACCTCTTTATGTGGCACCTTTACCCTCCAAAGAAGCTTTGTAAGTCCTTTATACACAAGCATGCCCATGTACACTTACACAATACACTGAATAATATAGTGTAATCACCATAGGTTTTGCCTTCCACACACATGGATATCTAAGCAGTGGCGGTTCTAGGAAATGTTTCCTGGGGTAGCCAAGGGGTGGCTAAGGGATACCCAGAGGGGGCCAGATTAGCATGGTCCCTGACCAGCGGCGGTTTCAGAAAATGCACTGAGGTGACTGAAAACTGATAGATGCCAAAAACAACTTATGGTTGATCTTTACTCATCAAAATAAATCAACAGAAAATCAAACACACACAACATCTATGATTCCCAAATAAATCACTGAGAACAGACCGGATTTTCATTGTGGTTCTTGCTAATAAAGCTACGTGCATATTTATACATTAGTGCCATTTAAATGAATGTATGGTTCTATATAATACATACATAAATGGGCTGAGCAATGTTCCTTATCTTTAGAGAAGAATCCTAGGTGACTGCAGAGAAAAAATCTGTAATAGTCCTCTTAATTTGTAGTATGTTGTTGTGAATAAGTTTCTACTCCATTTTTTTTGTATTCAGTTTTTGGTTAATATACGTGCCAGAAGGCATAACAAATCACCTGGTAGAGGTGACCACTGGGGTGGCTTCTCTTGAAGCTTTTTTCATGTTTGTTCTGGTTGTCCGTGTCTTCTCTTTGCTGTTCTGTTCCCTGTTTCCTGTTCTCACCTCATACAGGTGTAACAGTAGTCTTCTAGGGTTTCCGGATATCTTCTGTGTTGTCTCTTTATGCTGTTTTGTTTTATTTTCTCTTTTCATGTGATCTTTCCTGCCTCTATCTCTTTCTCTCTCCCTTTAGTTCTTATCCCCTCTTTCTTTCTCACCCCCCTTTCCATCTCCATTGCGTATGATTTTACACCTTAAATAACTTTCAATAGAGTTTCATATACAAGTACCAAGTGGAACCTTATGGCAGCAGTCATAATAGTCTGTTTGTGAAAGCAACCTTTAAAGTGAAGAATCCTCTCCCCATTTAATGGTGCTGCTGTATCATCACTGCGCTGAAGGCTGAACAAAGTCAGACACTTTTAATAGTCCAAAAAAACTCAGTATCACCACTTAGATAATTGCTGAATAATGAACAGTGACATGGTAGCGGAGTGGGTAGCACTGTTGCCCGTATAAGCAAAAGTTGGATGCAGTAGTTTCAGTTAAAATTAGCTACTAAAAGAAACACATTTGGTGATGCGGGGCAACACCTTTCCACTAATGCAAACCACACTTTTTATACTTTACATTTGTAAACTTATTTTAACTAAAAAAAAATAAATAAATACTGTTGTCAGAATATTTTTTTCTAATGAATGATCTCGTATCAGTTTTATTTGAGAAACATTTATAGACCAATTTTGCAATGTGTTTTTTTTTTTTATGTTGCAGTTTATTTTAAACATAGAGAAAGGACTGATGGATTTTTCATGTTTGTGTCCGTGTGCAGGTTCTCAGGGTGTCTTCTGTGAGGTACAGCCCACGGATCATCAGAGGCTGGAATTTCTAACCAAACTGGGTTTCCTGGAGATCCTCAGAGGGGAGGCCAGGAGCAGAGAGGGGGTGGTTCTCGGAAGGCTGCTCTAAGAATCACAGCATTAAAAAAAAGTCACACAAGCCATCGCCTGATCACAAATTTAAGCTCTTTTGAGAAACATGAATATCAATAAGCTCATCTGTCTCTTAAAGTGCATGATAAAGTATACCACCGAAGTTATTTTCTTGGGGGAGTCCTAATGCTTGTTTTAACAAAATTTTGACATGCTACCATTAATGTCATTTTGTTCAGTCAACTTAAAGAGTCACTTCCCTTTATGTAAGCATTTTGAGACATAGTTTAAAAAAATGAACTGCTTGTCTCTCAAGGCTTCCATTATACTTAAAAAAAAAAAACTGTGTATTACTTTAATAACTAGGAATTATTTTTTGTTTGAAGCTCCATTCTAAAATATTTGTAAACCGTCAACCTTTTCTTTTAGGTCAGCTAGTTTAAGCATACATAGTTCTGTTTAATCATAACCCCTAAAAAACAACAAAAATCAAAGTAGGAGAAATAATGGACTTTATTATTTAATTCAAATTGTTTAGAATCTGTAAACTTATTGAAAAAAATGCCAAATAGGAATCCCTTCTTTAGCCTTATGATGTACTTTAAGTTACTCTACTAGTTCAGACTTATTTGCCTAAACGAAAAAACTATAACCCATCTACCAAGCAATTGGAAATGGAAAAAGTTCAAGAAAGCATAAGAGATTTAGACGCCATTTGGTTGTCCTCAGATAACTGGACTGAATGTTCTAAAGTGGCTATGGTTTATACATCGCTTAAAAACAACAGATCTGCACTAAGAGCTTAAAACAGGAATTGCAGAAAATAACTACTTCTTACCAGTGTTTAGGGTATTAAAGAAATCCTAAAGCTTGAATAATAAGCTTGATCAAGTGAGCAAAAATATTCTTATATCTCTAAATTCGGCATGAATCCTAGGATATCTAAGCCATTTATAAAGTAAGATATATTCTTTAGGTTTCAAACCTTTTTAAGGGAGCTGCTATAATAATACTTTTAAAAATGATTGCCCTTTATCTAAAGACAAGTGTCAAGTAAAAAATAAATGTGTTCTCTCAGTTTGTCACACCACAGTAATACGATTTATTAATCACCTATCCGAATTTGAATGATTAAAAACACAACTAAGCACATAAAATTAGGCCTCAAAGGGGGGGGGCACTGAAACCACATCCTATACTATTTCAATGCAACACTTTTGGATGAAAAAGATACACCACATGTTTTATGAATATTTTGAATTTTAATTCGAGGGGAATCAGTGGAAGCCTCACACATGCGTGACTCATGTTGAACATGGAAACAGTGGAGAGTCGCTCTGCTCTCTGACTGCAGACACGGGCTGCAGCTGCTGCATCTGAGTCCCTGTGTTTTGGAGGAAGGAGGGGCTCGTTCACTAACTTGTGCTCTGTTTGTTGTCACCAAACTCTCCAACAAGACATGAAAAAGTAGCTAGATTTGTCACTTGCTTGAAAAAAAGATGCTAGAGGGGTCTGAAATGGGGCTAAATAATATAGCAATAAAGTTGCAAGAATGCAGAGGCGACCTCACTGTTCATTTTCATACTGCTGGGCCAGTAGGGAGCGGGACAATGTTCTGAAGGCAGCCAGATGACGACACACCAAGAAAACGCTAAAACACAGGAATATTGAAACCCAGATTTACCTCTAGTGCCACAGTGCAATCATAAAAGCTTAGGAGACTGTTTACACATGTAAAGCAATACATTAATGATAATTATGAAGTGTTCAGAGGAAAATTGAGGAATTATCTTTACACGGTCTTTGAAGTTTTTTTGACATGCTTGGTTGTGAACAAGAGATGTTTAAAATGAGGTCACAACTTGAAATCTAAGGAATTTTATAACTTATGTATTTTATAAATTAAACAATCATGTATAAGTTGTATGCAGCACCTAACAAATAATGTTTAAAGGTAAAGATGCAGATCTGTTGCAGCACTTCTCGACTCTGAAAATGTAGTTCTTTTTCTGTGGTCTTGGTGAGCTTAACTGCTTTCTTGGTTTTCATTTGAAAAGAAAACAAGCACAAGAAGAAGAAGAAAAAATAGTTTGTGGGAAAACTTGCTTAGCACCAGTGCAGAAAAAACATTGTTAGCAACCAGTTAGTAACCATTTAAAAAGCAAGACCTTTTAATGTCATGCAGATAAATGTTCTATCTAAAACGTCTAATTTGACTGGGCTTTCTAGTTGTTTTTATGTTTTGTTTTTGTGAACTTGAAAAGTCTAACATTTATGTTCACATGGAACATCCTACTGTTCTGGCTCTTGTTTACAGTTAACAATAGTTTGAATTTAAGAAAAAAAAACCCTTTGGGTTCTGCTCCAGACTGTTAACTTCCTAGTAGTTCAGTGAACCTATGGCAAATCTTTTAACTTAAAAAGTCTGTTATTAACTTTATCAGTAAAAACAGGTGTGCTTAAAGTTTACATACCCTTCCAATAAAGAAAATGATCAGTTCACACTAGTTATTCAAATAACACAATATATATATATATATATAACTAAATAATAATTGCGTAAAATATAACATTGATTTAGAATGTTTCTTTAAAATAATTCTAAAAAAATATCCCAACAAATTAGTGTATTTGCTGCTGAGCAGTGAACCAAGAGGTGCAGAAGTCTGACATTTCCTGAACATTACAGAAATTGCCTCAAAGTGGAGCTCAACAACATTTTAGTTCTGGAACACCATCAGGCTCGTTTACCTGTTTTATTTATTAATATATACGTATGTATGAATATATATACATATGAATGAAAAAAAGCCATAAACAGACAGACAGATTATTTATTTATTTATTTATTTTTTATTATTTTTGCCAATTTCAAATTGCATCTGATTTTTTTTTTTTTGTCTTTAATGTAAGGGTTTGTAAACTTACAAGCACAACTGTACATCACAGGCAGGTTTTATCAGTTTTATAAGAAAATATGCACACACTCAGCTAGTTGTAGAAGCATCTGCACAGGTCATGTGACACAAATAAATGTGGTTGATTTGAAGTGAACAAGATTTTCATTAATTCATATTCCTATTATTGTAATTAATATTTTGTTAGATGAGTAACTCATATGACAACCTCAAACCCTTTCAAAGGATATTAATGTTTACTATTTTTCTAGTTCAGATAAATGTTTACATGCATGTGAAACATAACATTGTATTGCTTTTCTACCAAGCAGAGTCACATGTAAACTAAAACTAATACAATGAGAACTGCAATGACAGCCGCTTTACCTGTGTTACAGGTATTATTATAACATACATGAAGGTTTTCCTTTAGGGTATTTAATCATTAGTACAGTTGTAAAAAAGCAGGGAGATTCAAGGAAAAACAAATATTTGCATGTCTGAACTCATTAGAATAACATAATAAAAGTAGTGAAAATCCAATATATTTGTGCTCACTCTAACAAAGTTTACACCTGATTCAGAATTGTTCTTTTTGGTACGATTCATCTCCCTTATTATACACCCCTTGCATAGCTGCCTTGTACTTAAACAGTGCCACAGAGTAAAATGTGTGACTTTGTTTGAGGCAGATATCCCAGTGGGCATGTCAAGCAACGGCAGCTGTGTCATCCTGCCTTCATTCTGAGCCCCAATGAGGCGTAAACAAACCGTTCACACACACAGACACATACCCAATCACCCAAAAGAAGCACAAACACAGTCTCAGTCCTTCAACTTAAAGAATATTGAATGTCATTTTGTTTTCTTTGTTGTTTTTTTTTTTTTTTTTTTAATGTGAACATACACAACTATTTGTGCAAACATTTGTTTTCCTTTTTTTATTAACAGTTCTGTTCAGTGGACATAAAGGTACTTTTGTACAATTGTTCTTAAAAATTTCTTGTGAGGTGCTTTAAAATAAGAAAAGAACATTGTGATTGCATAATGTAAATAAAGCACCATAAATGAAACGCATGATAAAAATTAAAAATAAAAGATGATTGTGTCAGTTGGAATATTTAATTCTACATCTCATAGGTTTCACTTTAACACAGTGGGGGTATGTTTTTCTTTTCCTTATTTGTAAAAAATGACTTTAAAACTTTAGCAAAATTAGGAAAAGCTAATGAAAAAAAGCAGTATACTAAATTTATGCAGCAAATAAGACTTCACAAACAAAAACCATTGCAAAAAACTGATAACAATTATGTCCATATTGAGTATATTAGTATTCAAAATAAAGATTATCATTTGCCTTGCAAACACCGGGATTAAGCAATCTATCTCAAAGTTATTCTTAGTTTCAAGCTGTCACACGTTGTCTGCATACAACTATATTTAAACTTTGTTTCCAAAAACATTCAAAAATTGGAAAAACATCAAACCTGAATTCAATTTGGCTTTTCAATTGACATTAATGTTTACGATTTTTTAGATATAAACTAACTTTTTTTCATTCTATTAAAATGCTTTTTTCTGATTCAACATACTTCAGGATGAGCATTAAGGTAAAACATTACTACACAGAAAAGTCTAATCAGTTAAAATATCCTTGATTTTTGGTTTTCTCCTGAATATTACCATCTACTGCTGAAGACAAAGTACTGTATACCGTACTTTGCAAATGTGTGAAGTTATACCTTAAGTTTTTTTTATTATTATTATTATGGGGACTGAGTGTTTCTTTAGCCCTTTTAAATGTGTCCTTTTTTGCATTTAGTTTCCTTCCCCACATTACAATGAATGTCATAATAATGCTTGTTTTGTTCAAGCAAGCTTAGTCTAATCTGCCCATGAACAAAAAAGGTATGTGACAGGCACCTGAAAAAACAATCAAAAATTGCACCCTAAGACCTCTGTCTAATGTTTCCTCTTTTTTTTTGTGTCTTTTTCTTGCTTGCAAAATGTGGCACATATGCACCAGGTGCCCCAGTGGGAAAATTCCCTCACCTTAATTTGCAGGCTCTTTTGAGCAGGTCCAGCATCAAGCGGATCAAGTTTTCAATGAATTTGGATAATAACCATTTTAACCACTTCCAATAAACAGCACAATAAACCCTCAGCCCCAGATGGAGGTGAAGGTACCCCAGATAATCATTGGGTATGGATTAAGATCATTTAAGATCTACACATGCTTCATAGGGATGTTATAATAAAATGTGCTTCACTTCTTCTGATTGTGACCCATGTAAAAAATGGCTTTAAAAAAATAATTGAAACATCAGATTTAATGAGCTAGGAAAGTTTAGTTTAGGCAACTGGAGGTGTAGTTTTCTAGAAGACGTTTCGCTGCTCATCCAAGAGACTTTATCAGTTCTGACTGATGCAGGAGAAAACAGAAATCAG
>JAUZNJ010045726.1:17012-32242 GCA_034780135.1 Jordanella pulchra | reverse complement strand
CGTCTTCTAGAAAACTACACGTCCAGTTGCCTAAACTGAACTTTCCTAGCTTGACCATTACCTGGATGACTGAGAACCTTCACGGACAAATTACTGATTGGTTTGTTCCTCCTCAGCATGATTCTCTAAAACAGAAACATTTCAGTGACCCTAAAGTCTTGAAACACACAAAAATCAGCTCGTCCTTTATTCTATTTGGAAGCACTTTACAGATATAGACATAAATGCTCACTATAGATGTGTTGTAATTTAGAAAATAATTCTTCAAGTGCGTCAAAAGGAGCAGGATCAAACCCTAATGTTAGTCTGACACCTACTGGTACAACTACCACACTGCAGTCTATGGATATACACTGGTGGGATGTCTCAGTCCACCCGTGACCTCAGCTAAAATCTCTGACCTTCCTGTTTCTCAGAAGGACTGGGAGAGCAACGGTGGCCTGGTGAAGAAGTTACCATCCATCCGTGAAGATGAGGAGGGTGATGAGGAGCAGAGCTCTGTATCCCGGGCTCCTCGCTCCCCGCTGCATCTCAGCAGAGGCCTCAGCTCACCTCTGCGCTCTCCTCTCCTGGCCCCACGGCCTTTCCGTGCCCCCTCAGAGCACCTGCGGCCCTCCACCTTGCAGATACCGGTGGTTAGCTTCAGCAGTGCGCCGCCTGAGCTCAGCCCCAGGTAAGACAAATACAAACTTGTAAACACACCCTGCAGGTGCAAACGGCAGAAAGAAAAATGAGTATTGTGACTTCAGACACAAAAACAGAGGCAGAGGAAGAGCTGCACAAGCTGCAGTGAACTCTGCAGCATTCTGTGTCTGGCTGCCATGGCAACCGGTAGATTACATAGCCAGTGGATCATATGGGACCTGGCTGCTCTCTGTAAGGTTTGTCAGAATGTGCAGAGACTTATAATATCTGCAGCGCGGTGCACCCTCCACGCCGGGTCAACATTCTTCTCATGCATCTTACTTTCTAATCATTTTTCTCCTGCAAAGATTTGTGGACGGCATCGAGACTGAGACCAATTCCACGTCTTCGCAGAGGTTTGAGTTCAGCCCCAGTCTGTCACCTGCAGCCCCACCCTCCCCACTCGCAGGTACAACACACCCACATCGTAGTGTATGTAGTTTCACAGTGAGACCTTTTCTACGAGCTTAACGCTAAACACTTATGGTCATGTCCTCTGCAGGGATCCGTGAGCACTCTGAGATCAAGCAGAGCGTGACAAAGCTTACAGAGGAGGTAAGTGGTGACTGCAGCATTTTCCACACTGATTGAGATTCTTGGCTCAGGATTGTAAAAATCATTCCTTTCTGAAAACTGAGGGCAAGTTTGGTAGATATGCAATTATACCGTGACAACTGGCAACAGATATCATGTAAAAGCATTTTTCTAAAACAATGCAATTCATATTCATCCAGAAATCCACTCTATAGCCACCTAATGCATGAAGTTCATGAAGTCTGGGTCCTGTGTCAGTGGGTCCGCTCTGGACAGGTCACCAGTCAATCACTGGGTAACACAGATCAGTCCAATTCATTCTAAGTGAGTCCAGTGGTCTGGTCTCTTAAATACATTCACTGGATAGTTGGACCCGGTTCAATCCAATTCAACGGATCCATTGCAGCAACAACTGTCGTAGCTACAACCCATACAGTCAAATTCAGTTGCTCATGTAACAACAGTCAGGTCTTTTTGTGTGAAAGAATGATGAAATATTAGCAGCACATTTGTTAAAAGACAAGGAGAACCATAAGAAATGCCTTCATCTGAGCTGCATAGTTCTGTCTAAAGGGACCGACTGGTAAATGGACCAAGACTCCCAAGTGTTTTTATCACAGTCATCCCTCAACCTTTACCAATCAACATGTAAATCGATGTAAACCTGGGTTGCTACCTTGTTCTTAACACTTAATCACAGCTTCTATTATATTCTCCTTAAAGTAAAAACAGGACGGATAGTGGTTTTGTTTTTCAACGGACACATCTGATCTAATTCTGATGTACTGTGTTTTTTTGTTGTTTCTCTTTACTGTCCAGATGAACTCGCTCTCCAGACAAGTGTCTAACCTCAGTCAGGAGCTGCGGGAAATGGCTCGCCTGCTTAAGCCCCTCCTCCAAGCGGCCCCGCAGCCAATCCTGACCGGCACGCCGTCCAACCTCGCTCCGTCACAGAGCAGTGCCAGCCAGCTGTTGTCCACCTCCTGGTTCATGGCGCCCGCCGCTTCGACGCCTTACCCCCCCCAGAAAGTGGACGCCCACTCCCTGCTGGATAGTGGAGCCCCAGAGGTGGAGGGTTTGCCACGATGCCTTCTCCCAACTCACTCACCAAAAAAGCAGGATTCCTCTCCGTTAGCATCAGCACTGCCTCCTCCCAGCCTCAAAGGGGGTAACATGGAGGAATCAGCTGACACGAACTTCCTCTCCTCTAAGGAAGAACCTGTGAGGGGGTCCGTAGGCTCCCACAGCCCCCCGGTGACCCCCAGTAATGGGGTCCTCTTACCTCCACTGCAGGATCCGCCTCCTCTGCGTTCTAACACCCCTTCACCATCACTCTCCCTGTCCGTCTCCCTCAACTCCTCCCCATCACTGTCCCCTTGCCAGTCCAGACC
This sequence comes from Jordanella pulchra, assembly GCA_034780135.1. NCBI lineage: Eukaryota > Metazoa > Chordata > Actinopteri > Cyprinodontiformes > Cyprinodontidae > Jordanella > Jordanella pulchra. The sequence goes on along the minus strand of JAUZNJ010045726.1, from coordinate 29,633 downwards.
CACCAGCTGTGGCAGCAGAGGCCTGCTCCCCCCACCCCCCTCTCAGGACACACCTCCTCCCGTACCGTCTCACCGCTCAGCTCCCTCTTCAGTCTCCTCCTCTCCTGGGCGTCACCGGCTGAGGCCTTCCTTTTCCATCCCCATCACACCCACCGCAGCCCCCCCCCATCCCTCCACCCTGTCCCTCCCCTTGTCTCTGGGCTTTGGGAGTGTAACAAAACTAGACGCTCCCACTCCACCAAGGTGGAACCCACAGAGAAGCCAGGAGGAGGCGAGACCCCTCGTGCATCCCCAGGAGGTGGAGATGCAGGAGTGGAGGCGACAGGCAGAGGAGGGGAGAAGCTCTGCTGAGGACTTCAGTTTCATAGATGAAGAGGATCCTGTGTTATAAGCAGGTTTACGCTGCGTGACGCAGCCAAGAACAAAGCGGCAGCGAGAAAGAAGTCAGAGTAGAATAGAAACAGATCAGCAGCAGGACGCTGGTCAATCTGACAGGCAGGAGAACCTGAAACACCTGGGAGTCAAACCCACAGCCTACTGATCATCAACACACAGAGCCGGAGATCGTTTTTAATCCCAGAATAGATGTGTCCCCTCCAGAGGCGAGGGGTCTCAGTCTGCCACCAGGGCCTGGAATGTAAATCCACCCATTCTCATTCCAGCTCTTAGTTCCTAAAGGGAGGCATTGATCGGCCCCGGGGCCCATTATCCCGTCCTGCCATCACAGCAGAAAGGCTTGGTTCTCTCTTGGTGTCGAGGACTCACCCTGTACTGTTGGGCTGAATGCCAAAGAGAAAAGCAAAAAGAAAGGAAGAAATGAGTTCCTAATCCGCACACTTACCCTAAACGGTGCTTCTCAACACATTAGAATCCACAATTTATTTATGTTAGGTGTTTAATTTAAAAAGTAAAACCCATAAATAAACCATCCAATATCTTTCAAGTCTTTCTTTCTGTTCCTTCCGAGGATTAAGGCCTACAGCAGATAAAAACCCAAACCCAGTTTTTCAGATAATTGAAAATTACATCAAAGCAATAAAAAATATTTTAATATATAAACATCATCCTAATGACTGACATGGATCAATTCTTTTACATGAATCCCTGCATCAGAGCTGCAATGGATGGAGGGGATCAGCCTGTGGTTCCACTGAGGTCTGGAAGGAGCAAACACAGCAGAGTGGATTTTAACACTGTTTCAGGGTCTATAGCCCCCCCCCCCCCAAAAAAAAAGTTAATGCCTTCAAAATGTCTTTTAACTCACAATTAAGAGTTAAATCAACACTCTGGGATACAACAGAGTCACTTAGAATAAAGGATTTGTTTGTTGCTTTAAAACGTCTACCTCAGAAAAAGTTATTTTATGATTTGGGTTAATAATGATACAGAAAAACATGAACAAGTCAAACAGTCTTTAAGGATTGTTTTTTTTATCAGCTGTGGTTCAATGGAGAACGTTCCAAACAGTAAAATGATAGCAGAGCATTGATGGCGACCTGAGAACACACAACACAGTCAGTTAGCAATGAATCAATAAATAGGTATTGGCCATTCAGATTCATTTAATTATTGACATTTAATCATTTAATTCTGTTGCTTTTTAACCTCCGTGTGGAAAATTCATGGGAAAACAAAACAAATATGGTGGCTTCCCCCTTTTGATGTCAGTGATTTGCTTCTCGTGGGACAAATGAAAGTTAAGCTGCCTTTCAACCTCACTGGTCACCATATTTTACAAGGATCAGCTTTTTATAAATCAAAACTAAGGTACAGGTCAAGTTCAAGCCTTCATTAAGAAGCCTGTGTGAATAATACTTGGGAGTTAAACATTTTATAGTCTTTGCTGTGCAGGTTTTGTTGGTGCCTTTGACAGGACGGGCAGAAAGATGACATCAGCGAAGAATCCAGGCAACCCTTCATTTTGAATGAGACATTTTTCATTTTCTGGACAAAGTTTTAAATTATTATTTCAAACATATTTCATCTTATTCTGTTGGCAAATTGTCTTACCTGCTCAAATCAAAGGAAATTATTTCAGGAAGTTTACTTTGTTATGTTTCATTTTTCCTATTTTGAATTTAATTATCAGCTTCTCTGTTTTGTGTAAGTCATAGAATAAAAACTCAGAATTTAGGAAGCCTTTTAGATTTTTCTCACATTTTTTTTAAAGAAATATAAATTTGTGTTTTTAAAAGCTGTAGACCATAATGATCATAGGGTAGATATATATCACCATGAATCTAATTTGAAACTAGTCTGTTCTTGAATGAATTGTTGAGATAATTAAGCTTTCCATTCATTCGGTGGTTTTAAGCCGGCCTGTTCAGATTATACAACCTAAATTTCCCCTGAGCTTTAGCCATCCAGCCATCCGTGCCTTCTCCACTTCCCCTCAGTCAGCCATCTTTATTCAGAAGAAGCCATCAATGCCAACTACTGATAAAAACTTGCTCCTTCCTCTGAAAAGTAACGACTCTATTTAGGCTCTGGGTTTATTTGTGCAGAGGAAAAAGCTGTGGGTTTGGACCGCAGTCGTGTGGAAGCTCTCACAGTTCTAATGTAGCACACATATCGTCTCCGACCGACGGCGGAGCTGGTACGAGACTTCAGCCTGGACGTAGAACTACAGCATCCAGACTGGAACACTACAGAAGTCTCAGGACCTGAGTTTGTTTCGTAGAGGTGCTTTGTGCACAAAGCATTTGTTGTAATATAGACCCTCGGATTTCTCGTTCCCACTTTGTTACACAAAGAGCTGAGGTGACTTTCTTGGCCTTTTTAAACATAGAAAGACCAACTCCTATGAGTGAGTGGAGTTCTGACCCATGGCGCCATGCGGGTGGGTAGGTGGCCTGGTTGGAGTACGATGCTATGGGGGGAGGGGCTCTGTAGGGATTTAAATCAAATGCATGTTTTTTATTATTATTTTTGCATGAAAATATGCCTGCTTTTGAGCTGTTCAGGCCAGGGGGCTCATGGGAGCAGAAAGCTGCCCACACTGTTGGAGGCTGCTGGGATTCAGATGTATTTTATTAAAGACTGCTGTTACATACTAATTTAAACTGGGATTCAATACGTTATAACAATAAAGCAGTGTTGTTTTGTAAAACCTGGGTGTTGTGTGTCTTATTTTAAACAGCGTGATGTTAGGGAAGGGAGGATGAAGAGAACATGAGGTTCAGAGGCTTCAGTTCTTCCAGCTTCTTCTGGTCCCTTCCTGAACCGGAAGCTGCGACACCATTAAACATGTGTGATAGGCTAATGACACAGAGCCGTAGCGTTAGCTTACAGCTCTGGTTGGAAGTGTATGACTCTTTGGTTTCCAAGGATACCAGCCATGAGAGGCGGAGCTTCGACATATCTTGGTCCTGGAAAACCTCAGCCATGTTTGATCAAACTTTGAACCATTGTTCTGTTTGCAACCTGCTCTAAAAGCAAAACCGTTTCTGACAAAACTTCTCAAGTTAATTTAGAAACATTCAAGCCTCCAGACGGAGCCACCTGTGGAGTTAGCTTACCGTTAGCATTTCTAACATAGAAAGTGTTTACAGATCAGAGCTTCTATGTTCTTTTTCTGCCTGTTTCTGTATCCAGTGGGTTCTTTGTGCTGTTCGATGTGAGGGATTGCTGCAGTCAATATCTCCTGTCTATGAACTGATACTATAGAAATCAACTAAATCTGAGGGTAAAGGAAGTCATATAAACTATTCTGGTCTCCTTTTGTCGGTCATTTTAATTCCCAATAAAAATATATTATAGTTTTAATGCGACAGATAGGAAAAAGTTCAGAGTATGAATAAGGCACTGAATGTCCACATGTGATTGTTCTTTCTGAGTCAAACTATTTCCCTGAAAGAAAAAAGCTATTGTTCTATAATAAGCACCGAGGCAGAGCGTTGTTTGGTCATCGCTTCTGTTCATAGAGAACAGTCAGAAGTCATGATAAGAACAACGTTTCTAGAGAAGGTATCAACATCAAGTCAGACGTGATCTAAACATTAACCCTTTTACCTTCGTTTCATCAGATAAATCATTTCCTTTACTTTGAATCAGCATCATCTTCTGATAACAACAATATGGGGTTAGATTAACAAATGTTAGTGTGATAAAGAAAGCTTTCTTTAAGCTTGGTCAGAAGTGATGTTGACCCGTTACATAAATTCACAATTTTTATTTTTTGTAAGAAAAATAACCAAAAAAAAAGACAAAGAGCGTCTAAAGTGATATCAGTAACAAATCATAATGTCAGACTCTGCTATGGTGAGGGATTCAATCAGGGAGGAATACATTTAACTAGCAAACCAAACGCTACACCTCCTCCTGACAGGAGAAATAACACACAACACAAAGGAGTCCTTCTGCAGGTCTGCATATATTTCATCAGCGACATTCAGAAAGGTTGAAAATGTCAGAGAGCAACACCAGAGCCTCCCTGATTGGAGGAGAGCTTCTACCCTTCCTTTACTCATCCGTCTTCCCCGTCCGTCCCTTCTGACAAGCGCACGGAACGTTGTTCAACAACAGCGGAGCGGATCAGACCGAGCCACGCCAGCTCTGGATCTACATTTCCCATGGGGAGCATAAGGACGCCTGGCAGAGGTCACAGGCTTCAAGTGCGAGCAGTCTCCTGGTGGTCGCTAAACATAAACCGTTAAATTACGTTTTAATCCAAGGTTTGAAAAACTTAAAATCAGGCTGCAGCTCTAACTGTGCTGAAGGTCATGGTGAGAGCAAACGGATGAAGTCCATGGGCAGAGAGAGGAAAAAATAAAAATCCAAAAATATATATTTATGTTTCAATTCATATATAATTATATATATTTATATATATTTACGAGGTATGTCCACAAAAAAATAAAACACCCAAAGTTTCAAAATAGGCATTTCTTCCAAATATATCCTTGCTAATGATGCCTCAGGTAGACATAAATATTAACAGTATATCCAGGAGGTTCTCCTGTCCAACAGCATCTCTGTGAGATGCAGAAGATTCTCCACCGTCTGGAGTCCGAACAGCCACTTCCACGGTGCAGCGGTCACAACGTGTCCAGAATCTGACGTCAAAAAGATCCAACCTAAGCCAAACAAAGACAAACCTCCAGAACTGTTCCAACATCCACACTCTCAGAGCCTTCATCCAGGACGAGTTGGGCCTGAGTAGAACCGCCGAGGCTGGGAGGCAGGAGAAACGTGGGTCACAGGTCCAAAAAAAGAAAAAAACACAACAACAAAAAAAAAGGTGTCTTTGTGCAAGTCTCTAGTTTAATCCAAAAATAAAGCCTCAGACGGACCGGCAGGCGTCCTCCAGACGATTGTTAGTTAGGCTGGCAGTAGAGGATCGCTGCCCACTGTAGTCATGCTAGGTACTGCTGCAGCGCAGTCTTCGCCCTGATAAAGACACAAACATCAGAACACAATCTGTGGTCGTTCAGAATGAGTGAGGCTCCGCCTGCCGTTAGTGGCTCTGGCCCACCTGTCACTGAGGTTGGGATCGGTAGACTGTGTGAGTTTGTGCAGGGCATCTACAAAACCCATCTCCCTTAGCTTGTCCTGACGATCCTGAGAACCTAGGAAACGACAGAAGAGAGAACGTTAGAACTTCCTGTCAATGCTGAAGCCTCCACATGGCATCGGATCCACCCTGCTGTTAAGAAAAGCTTAATGACTCAGACTCTTATCAAGGTTTCCCTTTACTTTCAAGCATCCAGCATCCTGAGGTGAGGCAGTCGTGTGATTTGGTTAATAAATGTCAAACTTGATGAATGGAGACAAGAAAATACTTTTAAATACTATGTGGGGGAAAAAAAAACAGGAAATGAACAGAAAACCTGTTTCCAACTTGAAAACAAGATTTACAGCTGGAAAACTTTTTGTTCTAAAAGCGACTAGCCTCAAATCTAGAGAGATTTTTGTCGGAGACCTTGGCGGCAGCGTGAAAGCACCGATTCCTTGGCGTTTATCGTCTTCAGTGAGCACTGGTGGCTGCGCTGAGCCCCTCCTAGAATGAATCCTCCCATAAGATTGATTTATATAATTCAGGTTTAGGTAAAATATTACTGAAAACTTACAATTATTTCATCGAGTTAATTTTTACTTTTTAAATCACTTTTATGTCAATATTTTTCTCCTAATTAATTTGGAAGAGGAACCATCTGTAATTTTAAACAAAGCCATTATTTTAATCTTATGAAGCTTTTTTTAAACATTGTTTTCTTGAATTCCATCAAATATATCAGCGTCTGCAGGTCGCTTCAAAAAAAATGACAAATTAACCATAAACATGATCTGTTTTTTACCACCAGATTGTTTCTTTAATCTGAACCAGTCTGTATAACAACCAGTCTGGAAGCTGTTCTTACCGTCCTCCTCATTCCAGATCAGGTTTGAGACACAGAAGGTGGCGGCGAGCTGCAGCTTCACGTTGGAGTGTCCCTGTGAGAACAGCCTCAGTTACCATCCGCATCATGTCAGCTGAAATTCACTAACGGGTGTTTTTTTTAATAAAAGCTCTGCAGAGAGCAATATTAAGGTTATTAACACGACCAAATGAACGCTACGTTTCTACCCAACAAGGCTGTGTTTTCTTAAAGGGGAGGAAAACCTCACTCCAGGCATGGAAAACAAGACCGCGTTGAAACATTCAACACGGGTTTGCTGCACTGTACCATGTAGTATTTAACTTTCTGCAGCATGTCGTCGTTGGTCATGATGAGTTCCTTGGCTGTGTTTCCGTCTGCGACGTTGGCCAGGATGCACAGTGTCTGGATGGAAAGGAAAACGCAGCAGCATCAGTGTCTCCGCTCTGATGGTGAAAGGTTTCCATCCCGGCTGCAGAGCACCATAACTTCACCCGCTCACCTGCTCTTTGACCTCTATGCTGTGCTCGGCTTCCAGGATCAGAGTCACTGCCTGCATGATCTGCTTCCCATGAGAGCTCATGATCTGGTCGATGTGCTGAAAAGATGAGACGATGCAGAGAAAAACATTCACATCTTCTCTAACATGGCTTAAAGCGCAGCGAGGCCGAGTGCTGCCTGAACTGGCAGAATATGTTGTTCTTTCTTGGTAATCTAGAACAATGAAGCCTGCACTGGTTTGTGTTAACGCTGCCGCCCGACAGGAGCACGGCTGAACGCCAGCCTGCTTGTCTATTCAACCTCATGCTCCTTGTGACATTTTAGGTTGGTTTTTTGCTCTGATCTACAGGACAGCTGATCCCTGATTCACATCTCAATACTTTCTTTCCTGTTTGTGAAGCAGCAGAGCCTCATAAAAAGAACCTTTAGTGTTTCAAACAGTGGAGAAATTATTTTATAAATGCTTGTATTGACACTACATTATACAAAAATACTACAAGACTCATCAAGCTTATAAACAGTTAAAGACAAGCAGTAACACAACAGAACAAGCTATGATTTCTAACTGATATGTGATGCAACTGAAAACCTTCTAATCTGATGTTGAATGTACTTTACTGGCGTCTGATTAGGATGCTCCGTTTCCACTTGCACCTTATGAAACCATCATTATCTCTGAGCTAAAAATTATTTTGGAAAAGGATCCATTTATCAATTTATATCCATTTTCTACACATTTAATTCAGGAGGGAAACGAAAAAGAAGAAAAAAAAACAAGTTGTTTTGTTTTCTTATTTCATGAAACAAAACAAACAAAAACGTTTCTCATGTTTTCATTGTTTGTTTAAAGCTGAAAAACGAACGATACACAGACTGCAGTGTCATCTTATAACTGGTTGAAGGATGTTTTTAGAGATGAGTGATTGGTCAGGAACCTGCAGTCTGTGCAGCCCTGCTAGAAACAAACTACTGGTTCCTTTAGGGTGATTCTTCTCCTCCAATGCAGAGCAATTAGTCAACGAAATAAACTGCTTAAAACCTGCTTCATTCTGTCTAAATCTAAAGATATAAACTTGTTCTGTATCATTTTTAGCAGAAGTTATTTGGAGCCACAGGTTGCAGACTCCTGTTCTAATTTCTCTATATGCTTTTTTTTATGCGTTTTCTGCTCTGCATCCTTTGTTCTGTTGAGAAGTTCCCTGTTGCTTTCTTTGGACCCACTCAGAAGTATGGTGAACAATGCAGCTACAGTGGAAAACGGTGTGCAGCCTGAAGAGTGGGTGATGTGAAGCTGGTATCTGCTCTGCAGCTCACGGCTCAGTGCTGAATGAGGGCTCACTCACTGTTCCTAAGGAGTCTAGGCTCCATTAGACCAAATAAAGTCTAAAACTGTTTGCATTTAAGCTTCTCAGAACCCAACAGGATCAATCTAGACTCTATGCGACTCACTTTAAGGTTTAGAGAAACACGTATGGATTCATTCTGTGATGGCATTTCTCACCGGCCGCGTTGAAAGCAGGTTACGCAGCAGACCCAGGGTCTTCATCAGCACGTTGGCATCGGGGTCGGATAGCAGGCGGAACAGCTGCTCTGTGCCCAAACAGCGCACGATCTCCACCTTCACCTTTTGATCGGCCTGGAACGCCATGTTCTTAAAGCAAAACAGCGTCTAATCATTCCCTGCTTTACGAGTCTGAATGCTTTAGAGACATATCAATACTTTAAGGTGAGATCCTTACCATGAGGGCCCAGATACCATTTACCCTCAGAGCAGGGCTGTCGCTCTGAGTCAGACTGCAGAGTAACTCAATCACCCCAGACTCCAGGATGGGCTGATGGAAACACCCAGTTTATTTAAAGATCAACTCTAACCTGATCTACTGCTATTAAAATCAAACTCTGTTGTTTTTATTACAAATCATTAGAAGCAGGTCTAGAAATGTTCTGAGGTCTGAAGCTGGAGCAGAGGACAGTGGAGGCTCCTTCAGCAGGTGGTTGGTCTGTTTACCTCTTTACTTGGAGAGAACTCCAGCAGCAGGTTGCATAGTGTTGAAGAAGCCATGACCAGGACTTCATCGGGGGCGTTCTGCAGCAGCTACACCGAGACATTGGTTTGTGTTTATTTCCAGCACATTAAGGTGGAGAGTGAAAGATGGATGGAGGTGAATCCAAACTGACCTTCATGAGCGGCTTCCACACAGCATGATCATGAAAGCTGGTCCGCAGCTGCTGCACGGACCGCGAAAGACTATGAAGACATCTGCAGGAAGAGGAAAACTTGTTAGAAAAGATTAGAGCACAAGCAGAGTCATGCAGACCAAGGAGCACATCAGGGAGGACTTTCATGCTACTCCCACACAGGGATCAACTTTACAGAGCAATTTAGCCTAAAAAACTGTTCAAAGTCAACTAAACCTGACAGCTCCATCAGTCACACTTCAAACCCTGACAAGATGAACCTTGTTCAATAAAACCTGAAGCTCTTCAAGAGACACACCTTCTCTGTAAAACCAAGTCGTATTAAATAGAGTTAGAAACACGACTCACCTCACTGCTGCCAGACGCACTTTAATGCTGGACTCTGATAGGCCGCTCACTATTCGGTCCATCATATTTTCAGTCTCTGTGATCTGAGGAGAACGAAAACATCGCTCTGAACGTCCGCCTGTGTTTCTGCCTTCATACGCAGAGAAGATGAAAACAAACTGAAGGAACCTTTTTGCGGATGTCCTCGTCATTGGAGCCCAGGGAGGCGTAGAGCTTGAAAGCAGCTTGTCTCAGCTCATGTGCATGTTTGAGGTCATGGTCCAGCTGCAAAGGACAGCAGTTAAAAAAAAAAAAAACTAATTAGGGAAGCACAAGCAATCAGGGATTAAAGAGGGAAAAAGGCCTGAAGCAAACAGTTTTTAAATGAGTTTTCTCATATATTCATGGTTCCAAAGAGCATCAAATAAAAGAATATCCCAACAAAGAGACCATCAAATGTGTACTCTGTCATTATCCTGTTCGTTTGGTTGAGACTAAGACTGTAACAATGAATCGATTATTGAATTAATCGTCAACTAATTTAGTAATTGATTAATTCATTATCAACTGGGGAACAACTCACAGCAGTAACATAAATACATAAATATTTTGCATTTAAGATAAAACTTCATCTTCTGTCAATATGTTCTATCCAGAACTCCTCGGTTTAGTTTCACCTGGTTTAATATATCATCTTTAAGGAACCGTTTGCTGTCCAATTACTAATCAATTAAGCAAAAATATATCTGACAGATTAATCACTTAAACAAAACAATTGTTAGTTGCAGCCCTAGTTGAGTCTGATCCATTAAATTCGTTCCTTGTTTCTAGTTTCGGTGCTTTATTAACTTTGGTAAATTCCGTGAACGGCGACAGAGACGACTGCGACCAAAACCAGCACGTTTACAGTCGCCCTCTAGTGGCGTTTTTAATAAGACTTTTTAAATATGTGTTCATTTCTTTATAAATGGTCTCTATATAAACATGAATGTGATGAAATGTGAGTTTAAATGTTCACTAAACTTAATCTAAAAGCTCATATAATCATCAAAACATTTTATTTTCCAGTTCAGATGATTTAGTGTTTATTATGAGACCCTGCTTCATTAAACTATGTGAGATGAAGATGTTCTATAATAACATCCAAGGTCAAACGTTTGTCCTATTAATGTCATTCTTTGTCTGCTCATTTAACTGATGCTTCCCTTTAAAACAACGATACCAGTTTGACAATAATCTCCACAGAGTTTCCAACCATTCAGTACTGAGGCTTACTGTTCTCAGCCACATTATAAACAGACATCTTTCCACAACAGGTTTGGGAAATTTTACTGATAAATCACAGCATATTTTTTCAAACAACCGTTTTTCTCCATATGAGCAGCAACCGGCCCATTCAGACCCACGGACCCACCCTCTTGATGTCGGTGATGGCGGACACAGAGCTGGGGTACTTGAAGTAGTCGGCCAGCATGGCCACCAGGTGGTCGGTGGTGCTGGCGATCCTCTGCAGCTCCACGTCAGGCTCCATCAGGTAAGCCAGAGTTTCTGCACCCTCCACCCTCTCCTCCAGCAAATGCTCTTTACTGCACATCCGTACGAGGCAGGGCAACGTCTGAATACACAACAGGAAGTCATGTCACAGAGAAACGGGTCACTGATAGTAGCTACAGCAGAAGGAAGCCCAACCTTCAGCACTATGCAGCTGTCGTCCGTCCTGATGGCTCCTGCTCGACACATGTAGGTCAGACTGGGACACAGACAGCAGGCGGACATGAAGACATGACAGATACGCTCATATTTGTTTGTTTCTTGGAAAACACTGTGCTATTACTCACCATTTGGCTGCCGTTAGCTGCATTTCAACAGGTTGATCCCTTTGCATCATCCTAACAAATACCTGAGTGAGCTGCTCGCCGTCCACCAGCACTGCCATCGACAAAACACCAATCAGTCTTCAGAAGAGAAGAAAGACCGGATGGAGAAAAAAAAACAGCCGTCAACCTCACCATTCACCAGCGTCATGGCAACCAGGGTGTTCTCGTAGGCCAGGACTGAGAAACACTTTAACGCCTGCATCCGGACCTGAGGAGGAAAAGAGGCAGAGGGTGATCTACAGAGCGCCGGGGGCGAGAACGGGTCAGACACTGGGAGGAACCACCTACCTTATAAGAGGGTGAAATGAGCAGAGGGGCGATGTTCTGGATGGCGCCGTGGTTAAACAGAACCGTCTGGTGCTCGGGAGTCTGCAGACAGAACGACAGCGGCGGATTGTGGTCTGGCTGCGCGTTAGTCGGCTCCATGTGTGTGCGTGTGATCAAATACCTTACAACAGTGGGAGAAGATCTGCGTGATGTACTCCTGGGTTCTCTGGGAGTTACTTAGTAGAGACATCAGATGGGGAATCACCGTGGGATCCTTCAGTGAATCACAACGTTCCATCAGAGCACAGTTATGACCAAAACCGTGACGATTTATGGGTGTAAAACAGAAACAAGTTCCAGGGGTGTGAATACTTTAATGTGCTGGGCTAAAGGGGACCTACTGTATACAGTAACTGGACAGGTGTCACTGGACTGATGAAGACCGTTCTGAGACATCGAAGACAGGCTTCAGTGAAGACCAGATCTGGACACAAGAGACCTGCAAAGAAAAAAGGATCAATGTTGCGCTCCTTCCTCTCATCAGGATACATGGCACTGCGTGTGTACGTGTGGGGGGGGAACCTTGAAGTAGGGTGGGGATGATGTGACAGTCCACCAGGGACTTGATGTTGTTCTCCGTTCCCATGGCTAAACTACCCAGGACCACGGCGCACTCCGTCCTCAGCTGCAGGCTGGAGGAGCTCTGCTGCAGAAGGTAGAGCAGCCTGGAGGCAGAGAGAGAAGAAGAGATCATCTGGAAGATTAACTAATGCTTTACTTCTTAAACAGATTCATTTCTACGATTCTAAATAAGGCTGGAACGTCCAAGCTGAACAGAAAGTGGTCAAGATCTTCTCAACACACATTGATTCTGAGTTAAAAAGAAAGGATGTGTTGGACTATCAGCAGCAGGTACAAGTGCAGTTTGTTTACTTTGGAATAATTTAGCAGTCAATTATCCAGCCTCATAAACTTCTACATGTAAATTAGAGGAAAGACATAACAAGGAAGGGAGAGAAGATCTAAAAAAAAAAAAAAAAACAAGATATTTAAAGTGGTCAGAAGTCTGATCACAGAGGAGGAGATCTGATCCA
>JAUZNJ010045726.1:0-16912 GCA_034780135.1 Jordanella pulchra | reverse complement strand
CCACAGAGAGAAGAACCCAGCATGTTAACGCAGCTGGAAAAAAGGGCGGTGGAAATGTTCAGAGCAGTACCTCGGTACGGCTCCAAGGACGATCAGATTGGCCTTCTGCTTGTTGTTTCCGATCACAGCGTTCTTCATGTCACTAGAGGGAAAAAAATGAAATCAAATCAGAACACCGCAAAACGATTGTTCCCAGGCTGGATTTATCCAGCGATCACAAACAACGTCCTTCCTCTGGATTCTAAGACAGAAAGACTTTCTTTGTTTTGGAGATTTTTTAATGATTTAGATCCAACTTTAATATCAGACAAACATAAGAGTGAAAAGAAATCCGGTACGAAAAACAGCCGATTCTTGAACCTAGATACTGGCTATGAATCGATCCTCGTTTCAGTTCATCTAAAAACAGAAATAAATAATAATACTTTCAGTGCATTTATGTGTCAAAATAAATACACATTTGGAATTTATAACAAACAACAATGTGATTTTGCATTTTAAAATGGCAAAAAATGTAAAAAGGGATATAAATATAAATACATACTCATGTACTGATAAACATAAAATAAAGATTTTTTTAATCTTAAATGGAAACTGTTTATTTTTCTGCTTCAAGTCGTGATTCTTTTAGCAAACAGCGTGTTTAAGTCTATGTGCCATACGTCTACGTAATGATTAAACTACTGATTAATCCGATAGTTTCAGACATAAATCAGAAAATGATGCGCTGTTTGCAGATGTTCTGCTCTACCTCATGTTGACAGATAGCTTCTAATAAAGAGATGCAACTAAAACATATCTGCAAACTCGATTTTGTTTTTACTCCTGATATTTTCCTTTGATTTGAAGATTTGCTGTATGATCAGAAACATTTCACTGACGATGCTCTGATGTCACTCGACGGTTGATGTGGAGCCTAAACACAACCAAATCATCACACCTTGTATGAAAAGCAGGTGTCCGACTTCAACCATAACAGTCTGTCTGCAGTTTGCTGCTGGAGAAACGAAGGTGGAACTGATGCATCAACCTAAAGTCCAACATTCATTATTTCCAGATATGATGATACCAGAGAGCCGCTGGATGAAGGTGGTGGAAAAGTACAGCTGGAGTGGAGAGAGTGGAGCGGTACGAGCCGTAACTAGAGCTGCTAACCTCACAGGATAAAAATAACGAGGAAATAGTCAGAGTACATGTCATCTGCTTCATGCTGAGCAGCAGAAGAAAATCTGATTGAGTATCAGATGAAAGCCTGCACATGTAAACAGAGACTCCAGCATCTTGTTTATGAATTTCTTTTTCTGTAAGAACAGAAATCTGTGCAAGAAAGCGAATAAAACTTTTAGAAATGCAATTTCACAAATCAAAATAAAAAATGGGAACCAGAGCAAATCTGAAAAAAGTTCAATCTCTTTCCTTTCTTTCTTTTTACCTTGAATTTATTTTCTTTTACCTGAATGTCTCTTTTTAAACTGTATTTTTTTTTACTTTACTTACTTTGAAATTCATTCACTCTTTTGGTTTTTAATTTCTCCACATGATGCTACTAAAAGCCTGAGCTACGCTAAAATAAGCAACAGTTTAATAGGCAATCATCACCTCTCCAGACGGTGAATACTTTCTATAACCTTTTTAAACCAGCAGCTTTTTAAACCTTGATCTTCTCACTAAACAGAATGTGAGCATTGCTCTTTGTACCATCGTCTGGATCTAAACAGGAAGAGGTTTTCTTTAGGATTTTGGTCTAAGATGGACAAAGATCTGATGGATGTGCAGCTTTGGTCGTATGCTTTCAATCATTATTCTATCAGGAGAACCAATGACAACCTGTTTTCTGATTCCTAGCAGAGACCAACACATTTCTGACCATATGCTGGTATTTCTACAAGTTTGCAGTGTGATGCTAACAAGGTTCTTTAGCCTTTTGGGGTTGAAACAGACCCACAGCATCACTACTCCTTTACCAGACACTGACCATGAGTTCCTGTTAAACCAACAGAATTCTGTTGAGTTGAACAAACTCAAGACGTCTGCATTGGTGATGAAGGGACGTAAACATTTGTTTTTCCCACCGTGTCACCGACGGACAACTAGCTGGGATATAGACAAACACGCCATCTGCTGTTTCATTTTTTATATTCATACGTAATGTTTGTAGACTGATGGTGAAACTAACTGATTCTGAGAGCATCTAATGGTTGTCATGGTGACACAGAGATGCTGATCTGTCCTTAAGTTCCCCAAAGTTCAGCCCCAAAAAGCCCAGAAACAGAAATAAGTAAATGAGAAATGCTCCATGCTGGTAGGTGACCTGTTTACGTTGTTATACAGGAACGACATCACAAGCAGCTTTTATTCATTATTGCTTACATGAGCTACAGCTTTAAGTGCTGCAGCACAACACATTAGACCAGTAGTGCTACTATTCTCTGTGCCCTGCTTTCATTTAGAAAGTTTACAAAAAAAGATAAAGTGTTTTTTAGGAACCACTTATCAAATGATGCTTCTTTAAAATGCTGCAGCACAGATGGCTGCCAGTAGAATAGATCCATATTCTAACCAAGGGGACTAATGCAAAGCGCTGGTCACTAAACTGGGTAGTTTCTCTCTAAAAGTAGCCAGTATTAGCCTATTGTGTGCATAAGGTCTTTATTTACCCTCGCAAAATGAGAATAGATGTAAAGTGACAATAATTAAAATGTCTTTACAAGAATGTAAAAGTAATGTGTGCATTTAGATGCAATAATGAGGAGTTTCTGTTCGGCCTTCTGATGTTTACATGGATGTTACATCTTTAAACATTTGAAAGTATCCTAACCGCTGATGAGAGCCGATTGGTGCCGTGTTTTCTCTGATCAGCCAGCCTCACTCATCAACGCTTAGTTGAAAAGTTTGCTCGCTTTCACTGTCTCTGTTTCTCAGTAGGTAACAGAAACTTCTCTCTACTGTTTGATCAGCTTGGTTTGCTCATCTGGACGGAGCTGCAGCTGGACTCTGCATTATACCACAGCAGACAGAGCAAGGACATGTGTGGCCTATCACGTAGGAGGCGGGGCCTATCCAACAGAGGGCAGACCAACATTTATTAAAGCATTTTGAAAAGATGGAGGAAGATCGCAACTTGGAACTTCATTTACTTCTTTATTTTTACCATTTTCTATTTTCCCTTCATTACCTATAATACAATATTTAAAATAGTACATTTACTGATTATAAAAAATATTTGTTTATTTTTTTTATTTTGAAACAAAAAGTATTTTTGATTTGAAACCCTATAACTTTAAATGTTTAAAAACTTTTTTTTTTTTAATCATAATAGGATCCTTTTTTGGTCCATATCCCATATGAAGATGGAAAATCATTAATTACCTGATAAACTACATTCAACGGATTACTAGTTTGCATGTATTAAAAGTATTACAGATTCTGTCAAAAATTATGGATATTTAAAAAACCTCTATTTATATACATATACCGTAATATAAACCACGTTCAAAAATTACCTTTATTCTGGATTTTATGAACAGGCTATTATGCATTTTCCAAACAGAAGAAAGAGTCAAACAAAAACATCAGATTGCAGCTCTGCTAGCCTTACATGACTCCCTGCAGCACCTTCTGTGGGTCGGGGTCGAACAGGCGGTCGACATAATGGCGACTGGTGGCAGTGACTTCCTGTGTGGAGACAAAACCAAACAATTTAGTAACAAATCCAAAAACAAAACCAGCACTTACACAGTGCTAAAGTATTCACACCTTTTGACCTGATTTACATTTAGCAACACATAAAACATAAACCAATTATATATATATATGTATATGTATATACATGTCCCTAACACACACAATCGTTCATAATTGTGAAGTTTGAGAAGAGTCAATTACTGCCCTCAAACCTATTTTAAAAAGCTAAATCTTTAAAGTGCAAATGTAGTCCGATTATTTATTCAGATGCCCTTAAATAAAATGTAGAGATACCTACATTATTCAGAAGTCATCTGTCATGTTAATAAAACCCCAATGTTTCATTTAATATCAGCCTTTCTGTGAAGACCTCAGGGTTTCTTTCTTTAGAGAATTTTAGCAAATACTCAGCAAAACAGCTGAGTCATCAGGAAAAAACTGGCCTAAAGATTTAAAAAGAGACTCAAAAAAAGAGTGTAAAGCTCAAGAAATCTGGTCAATAGGGAAGAGTGGTGATAAAACGGAAAAAGAAATCTGGTTGTAGTTTGCTTTATCTCATAAGGGGAACAACAAGACATATGGAAAAAGTTGTTCTGGTTTGATGAGTCTAAAATCAAACTCTTTAGACTTTTCTTCATCATGTTCATCTATCTCCCACAGTGTAACATGATAGCGGTATAATTATGCTACAGATTCCTTCCTTTAGCACAGACTAGATATTTGATTATTTAGGTGGGAAAATTTAATGTAGCTTACTGGAGGTCAATCCTGAAAGAAAACATAACGCTATATTTGCTTTTAAAAGGTGGATCTACAAAGCATTGACACTGAAAGCATGCCACACTTTTCAGATTTAGATCATCAAACACATTTTTCAACCCTTCAACATTCGCTGTCCAGTTTATAATTATGCCATATACTGTGTAATATAAATTACACAAAAGGAAAAAAAGAAATAACCAGGAGGGAAAATATTTTTGATAATTCTTTGGTTAAACTGTGTTCTTCAACAGTTTTCCTAAACAAACAACGGTACACGTCTGAGCAGATAGGGCTAAAATATTTGGGTAGATTCAAATAATTCCCAGGGGGACTGTTTTTGTTTTTTTCTTAAATGGGATGAACAAATAAATAGCATTTAAATAGTATAGCGACACAAAAGCAACCATCACAAGATCTTTTCAAACATCAATCAGAAAACATTACTCCTCTCTTCCAAATCTGAAACCAATCATGTGTTCTGATGCATGCAGAAATCTCCAATCAGAATGCATGTTTTAAAGGCCAGTTAATGTGGATGCATGTGACACCAAAAAAACATTGTTTATTCCACTGACAGATTTGACCAGAACTTTCCACATGACCCCAGAGAAGCAAAGGTCCGCCAGCTGACAGCAGTGTGATACTGTTGGCTGGCTCCCGGTGCCAACACACATGACTGCACCTGCAACATCATGGCTGTAAACACTTTTGCTTGTTGCTTTCTAACTTACATTCATCGCCTAGTGTTGCAGTAATCATAGGAGATAGGCAAGTTCACAAATACGCAAACACCACATCTTTGATAGGGTTATAATTAAAGATTAAAGCTAATCTAAAATTTGCTTCTTTAAATATTTATGACTAAATTATATCAAGTAACCAATATCTGCACTTAAAACGATTTACATTATTTAAAAAATGTCATTACTTTCGCTTATTTTAAGTGAGTACACCAATCTATTAGCTGTGTTAGCAATATTTAAATATTGCTAACTTCACAGCATCTAACGTTAGCTTTATAGGACAAAGTTAACAACTGTAAAATTAAACAGACAGTGTAGTGATTTAAAACAAACGGTAGCAGTTAGTTGGACTAAAAACTTCCCGACATGGCAGTTTGTTTCCATGCTTTACTCTGTATGTAAACATGTTTGAACAGTTAAAGCACTTTCCCTTTGCAGCTAGCCGCTAACTTCCAAATGACACTGACATGACAGCTCTGGTGGACGCTTCATTTGATTTTCAGTGTGCTCCGCTGGGGCGGGCGTCCGCGAGACAAATCACCAAAAAGAAAATGCTTCAGCTGTTTCCACCCGCCAAAGCGAGGTGGGGATGAAAAACGTTCCTACCAACAGCTATGCAGGCGCACAGCTACATGCTGCTGAGCCCACTTAGCATGCGAGCTAATAGTGTAGTTGTGCCCTTCCTTGCTTTTCATGACACATTCCCCTGGAATCAATCGCTTAATGTTGGGGGAACAGTGAGCAACCCGACTGAAATTATGAGAGCGACACTCACAGATAGAACACTGATGCGGAGAGGGGCCTCCAACAAGCACGCCATCTCTCTTCCTCCAAGCGGGCGCCCCAATCGGCGCAGCACTTCACGGACACTCCGCCCCCCAGAGCAACTGCGAGCGGCTTTAAAAAGTAACTGAGGCCAAGCCCTGTAGGCTTTCCACGAGTTCCCTGTTCCTAATAACACATATAAGTCCTCTGTGGGTTCAGCTCTAAAATAATTTGCTGGATAAAGATCAAAACACTGACTGGTTGTGTTAGCGAGCTGTCTGACAGACTGAGGGTTTACCAGTTAGGTAAATGTTGTTTATGTGTGACGCCGGTGTCCTACTTTTTAACCAGATTCGATACTCCACCGTTATCAACGTCACATAAAATAAAACTGAATTCACCACCAAAGAGTCGCATTCCTTTCTCATTGACATTAAAAAACACAAATATTTAACAATAATGAAAATTTAAAGCTGAACACACGACAATGGAATCTGCTGGAGTGTAAAAAAAGCTCCAGGAATCGTTTGCGCATGCGCGTTGTGTGGTAATAGCAAGGTGGGAAAATTTGGTCTATCGTATTCAGCTAGATTTGTACCAAAAATAATGCATTTTAGAAGAAATTAGAAACTCTATGGACCCTTCCTGTGGAAAGATAAAATCTTCAGATAAAACTTGATTCAGGTGAGTTCTGAGTTATCGAATATTAGCTTTTTTGTTTCGTGTTAAAGGGTACATGTATCTCCCCTTGTTACCTGAGGCATGTGTTTGCTAAATCCGGGGCTACGATAATGGAAATATTTGAATCATTTTTTGCTGAAGTTATCCCTTAAGAAATACCAATAGCATATATGTTTGGTACCTAACAAAATCATTTCATATTCATCCTGCTAAAGCAATGCAGGTCAAAATTATCCCGCTTTGAAAACATAATGTATATTTTGTTGGTCGGTTTTCAAAACGTCAGAAACTGACCGTAAATTACTAAACATGAAAGTTGTTTCGTTCATGCAAAGCTTTACAATCCGTGTAAGAGGCCTGTATGTAAACTTTGGGCCCAGGCAATAATGGTAAAATTGAAAAAAAAATCAATATATGCTTTGAAATTCAGTAAGGCTAGTGTGTGGTTTTAGGATGCTTTGAAAGGCCAGATGTGTTACAGACGGAGATTTCTGCAGACGAGTAGCTTTCGTTCCTGCTGTCAATCCACCTCAGTGTGTCCGGGATGTTTTCCTGGGACTGAAGTCACACCTTTTCTGACCTACTTAGAAGACCGCTGTTAGAAAGCCTTTCTGCTGCTGATTTGAAAATGTTAAGTAGCTACTTTAAGTTAATAAAGCACCAAATGAATAACATTCATTTGAACGCATTTTAACCAGATCACTGAACCGTTAGGATCTTCATCACCCGAACGTGAATCTGATCTTTTTTCTGAAGTCTTTTGCAGCGCCCAGCATGAAGATCGCTGTCGAAGGCTGTTGTCATGGGGAGCTGGACAAGATCTACGAGACGATTGAGTACCTGGAGAAGAAGGAAGCGGTCAAAGTGGATCTCCTGCTCTGCTGTGGAGACTTCCAGGCGGTGCGAAATGAGGGAGACATGAAGTGCATGGCCGTACCTGCCAAGTACAGGACGATGCAAACCTTTTACAAGTCAGTGTTTTGGTTTTGTCTGATGATGGGCATAAATGTTTTAAAGTAGACGTTGCTGAAAGTTGATGTAACCGTTGCAGATATTACTCTGGGGAGAAGAAGGCTCCGGTTCTTACCATCTTTATTGGAGGGAACCACGAGGCTTCCAACCACCTGCAGGAGCTGCCGTATGGAGGCTGGGTTGCACCCAACATATATTACCTGGGTAAGGAGCAGGGGAGCGTTGAGGTGTCTGCTTGGGCGTCTGATATTTACTACAGTTAACTCGGTCATGTGACCGTAGGTTACGCTGGTGTTGTTCGCTACAAAGGGATCCGGATCGGTGGCGTGTCTGGAATCTTTAAATCCCACGACTACAGAAAGGGTGTGTTTATTTGCATGTTCATTGTCTCATCTTAGATAGTTTGATGTTATTTTTTGGTTGACAGAGCGTGTTTTCTTTAAGGTCACCATGAATTCCCTCCATATGATCAGGAAACTCTTCGGAGTGTTTACCACATCAGGAACATTGAAGTGTTCAAACTGAAACAGGTAAATATCAACGTAATATATGTTCATTATTGATTCTTTTTCTATCCAGTGAATCAATAACTGTTCAAAAACAGGTTCAGATGCCCATAGACATCTTCCTGAGCCATGATTGGCCCAGAGGAATCTACCACTATGGAAACACGGAGGATTTGTTGCGTAAGAAGAAGTTTCTGCGTCACGAAGTGGAGACAAACACGCTGGGAAGTCCGGCTGCTGAGGAGTTGCTGGCTCATCTCCAGCCCAGCTACTGGTTCTCTGCACATCTCCATGTGAAGTTTGCTGCTGTGATGCAGCATCCAGTAAGTGACTCGATCTCTACAGCTTGATTTAACGTCGCTCATCTAAATGTTGGTCCAGACACAAACCTGTTTCTCTGATCTGTAGCCAAAGGGAAATGCAGCCCCACGCATCACCAAATTCCTGTCCCTGGACAAGTGTCTCCCCTATAGAGAGTTCCTGCAGGTCAGAGGAGGTTTACCTCATGTATAAAAATATATTTTATATGTATGGGTTCACAGTGTTCCAGTATCGCTCTGTTTGTTTCAGATTGTAGATATTCCAGACAGATCAAGTTCATCAGAGGGTCTGGAGTATGATCCAGAGTGGTTTGCTATTCTAAAAGCCACCAACGGTTTACAAAACACGACCCCTCAGCGCTGGAACCCCCCAGAGAACAACGGACTGCATGAACGGTACACAGATGTTCACAAACAGGTGGTCCTAAATAGACTGATCCAGTCCAGTGGGTCTCAGCATCAATTCCCCTAACGGACAACTGGATACGTTGACCTAAAGTGGACTCACTGATCACAACCTCAGAAGTCTGAACCTTTACAGTGATGTTTCCTCTTCCAGAACCACTCTTTAGTTTGATATAAGTTACTGAGGAAAACCAGCAGGGTGTTTAAACATAAAGTCCCTCAGCAGATATAATGAAGGTTGAACCCACTAACCTCTGAGCTTTCTGCCTGGTTATTAGAGCTGGACAATATTTCCATATCAATATATATGGCGATATGGTTTAATTCAATATCGACGATATGACTTTAACACACATTTTCAGTATACATCCCAGTCTATAAACATAGCATTGGTCACCGACTGATGTTCCAGATTTTCATGTAGTTTTATGTGTTTTTCAAAGCCAATATTTACCTCCGCTGAGGTGGTTATGTTTTCGGTAGTGTTGGTTTGTTTGTTTGTTTGTTAGCAAATTTACAGAAAAAGCTATCGACGGATTTGCTTGAACATTTTACCAAAGGTGCGTCGGGGGCTAAGGACCAATCAGTTAACTTTTGGTGGTGATCCGGATCAGGATCCTGATACTGGATTTTTATGAAGGATTCTTTAACATTGCTAGATAATAGATTAAATACATTTTTGCAATCAAACTTATAAAAAGGAGATAAAATAGCATAATAAAGGTTTAGGGACATCAGGACCACAAATGCTATCAGTACTTAGGGTAGTTTGGTTGTTATTAAAGAAGTATTCTGGATCTGGTGATCCAGAATGGTGGAAAATAGTAGGAGAGTGGGATGATTAGCTTCTGTGACTCTATATGAAGTTAGAAATATGCAGCTAACACCAAATTGTAGCTGAAACTTCAGTGATTCAGTAGAGTGTTTACAGAAATGACATCTTTAACGGTTCTGGAGTTAGATCCAGAACCGTTAAAGATGTCATTACAGGGAAATCGTTTCTCATCAATAACGTTTGAACTAATATGGATATCAGATTGATTCCAAATGCTAGTGGCATGTTTCTATGGTTACGGAAACTGAATACAGAGTAAACATATATATACAGTTGATAGTTTTTGTTTTCATAAATGAGCTGCTGGGCGGAGGTCTGCCCTCTCCGACTGCTTTTCTAGTTCTTAAATGTTATGTTGGAGGATTTCTATAAACATTGCAAAATATTCGTCTTAAGTTTGTTGTAGGTGTTCTTGGCTGTCTTTCTAAGGCTTTTGTTTTTCCTACATCGATATCGAAATGATATCAGTGGTATCGCTATGACATCGACTGAAATTAAGAAATGTATGGTGATTTAAACTTTGGCCTTATCGTCCAGCCCTGCTGGATATAGAACACGCTGGAAGAGGAAACATCGGCAGTCTGGTAAAAATCTAAGCTGATGCAGTGATGGAGATGTGTGGATTTCTATGGCATTTTTTACTGCTGAGACCGCGTTTAAACCCACACCCCCTCACTATAAACCTGCCTGCCATGCTCTCCGCCCTGATGAACTCTGCTCTGCCACCCGTGCTCTATAGCTTCAGTCCTTTTCTTCTCACACTCAGCACCTTTTCTGCCTGCTGCCGTTGCTTCGCTGTTAAACGTCTATCAGCCGAAAACTAAAACTACACTTTATGGTCATTTTCAGACTAAAATTTAGTAGAATTTTCCCTTCTAGTAATGAATATGAGATGAGAAATTACATTTGAACTATTTCTAAATGCTGCTAATGGATACCTGTATAACAAACTAGAGATGCTCTCAGTTAATCTCTTATCAATCAGACTTTGTTTCCAAAAATCAAGCTTTACAGCGACTGTTACTTCGCCTCTCCTCATATATAAAACCTGACGACTCATGGAAGGAAGAAACTATTCTTATGGTCATTTTTTCAGAGCGCAGCGTCTCTGTGTGGTTGGACTGGGATTGATTTTGATTATTTTATTACCAGCATCTTCTGTGTCTGCTCTCCATCTAATCACCTTACCTTGTTTCATTTTCATTGTTTCATCATAAATCAAACCAGTGAATATCTGACTTCAGTGGGTTACTGCAAGGTCAGTGAGGTGGGGAATCATTTTAATTCAAGTGATTCTGATCAATTATTGATTCTCGATGTCCATCCCTAATGGCCTGGTCATTCCAAGGTTGATTTATGAAGCTAGAAGCTCAAACAGAAGCAGAGGAGGAACAACCACTGTATAAATAGAATGACTGTCTGTTTCTCTCAGGTGGGACTTTGGGGCCACAGAGGCGGATATAATGCAGGTGGTGGAGGATCTAAGCGGGGAGCTCGGCATTCCAGACAACTTCAGCCGTACCGTGCCTCCATACGACCCCAGCCGCCCCCAGCACAATGCTCCCCCGAGCTACAACACCAACCCACAGACGACGGAGCTCTGCGCCAAGCTGGGCCTCACAGACATCTACTCTAAGGCTGGGCAGAGAGGCGATGACATGGGCAGGTCTCAGAGCAACACTAGAGGGGAGGAGGAGGAAGAGGAGGGTGAACACGATGAACCCAGCGAGTATCCCACTGATACTTCTGGGTTGTCAAGTTCTGTTAACCCTGATGAGATCACCATCGAGGACGAGTGGGAAGAGGAGGAAGAAGGAGAGGATGGCGGTGAATCCAAGGCGGTGGAGAAGGCAGACTCTGCCATCAAAACCCCGAGTCGAATGGTTCTACCTGAGCCCAAATCTAGTCCCTCCCTCCGCTCCTCCCTGATGAACCTGCCTCCTCCCTCCCACTCCACCCCCAAAGCTGCTGTGGCTCCGTCGGACCCTGAACAGGAAGAACAGCGTGACGGCGCTGAAGAGGAGGTCACTGCTGCTCGCATCCTGAAACGGAGCAGCACTGAGGGCGCCGAGGGAGGCAACAGAGGCACGACGCCAAGAATCAAACGCAGGAACCAGCTCATCTACCAGGCGGCGGATGATGATGACGAGTGTGAGAGTTAGCGCTCAGGAAACAGATTTCCTATTTAAAAAATATACTTTTATGGGTTTTAAACAAGGACAGATTATTTTAGTAAACGGGATTGTTGAGTTATTTTGTATTTGAGATTTTTGATTAAAGAAGCTGAATGTTTTCTTTCTAAATTAATAACATGAACCTTTTGTAGAATAACTAAAACGGAGGGGTTTGTTCAACACAGCTGCTGCATTAGATCAGTGAAACTTACAGTAAGAACTCTCAGAAAACATTTTTAGCTAAAAACAAAGAGCTCACAGATAAAAAGCTCTCTAGTAACCCTGACCAAAGCACTGATGGATGCAACTTGTGCAAAATTCTCTTCCTTCCTGCAGATGCTCCACCTTTAGTTTTTGGTAATTATGCAATAAGTAAACACGTCCAGCATTGTGTCATCAGCCTCACCTCATGCTAAAAACAAAACTAGGAAAAACTCCTCAACCTGAATAATGCATCAGTTGTAAATTGTTTAAATCCTACCTTCCTATTGAGTTTGAAATAAACGGAAAACAAATCAATTTCATCATAGATTTGGAGTTATTTCGAGTGCCCATTTTTTTCCACTGAATGGGAGTCATTTAAATTTTATTCATTCCATATATTTCAGCTGTAAAATCTGGTATTTAAAACATTAAGTGTCTCCTACTAGTTTTAGGAAATGATTCAGTCAGATCTTAGATTTTAATAATAATCTTAATTTTTTGGCAGGTAAAGGTCAGTGTTGCCATGACAACAGATCCTCAACATACAGTTCACTCTGAGATCCAAACCAGCAGTTCAGGTGGGGTTTGTTTCCCGATCTGGGAGTGTCGGGAAGAGAAATAAAAATATGCTTTTGTGTTTTTAAGGAAATAATAAGGGTTTTTAACTCACCAGAAAACGTAAATGAAACCATCCACTGTAAATCAAGACAAGTGTCCCAAACTCTTAATTCATTTCAGATAAATGCTAATTACATTCTAGCGGTTAGCTTTTTTACAAACTAATGGTGGAAATGTAAAAACATCTAGTGAAGAGGAAGTGAATTCCTCATATTTTCAATCTTAAAGCCGTCGATCTATCGTATTATATCCATAGGTAAAGCTAATTCCCGTCTGGTTGGTTGGTGCACCTCTATGCATCACCTCGTGTTAGCATGTGAGCTAATGTTTAAACAGCTAGCATTAGTTGTGTTTTACTTTTTTCTTCAGTAAGCTTCTATTCGATATTTAAGCAAGATTCATTTTCAGTGGAGTTTAAGGAACTAAAGTAGTAAAATATAAATGAAAAAAATAAGAACAAAGGTCTAATTTCTTATCAATTTTGTAAAATGACCTAAGGCTTTAGATGAAAAATGGTGCATTCATTTAGAATACATTTCACTGTGTTCCTAGATTTGGAAATTTGATTTTGTTTTTAAAAATGTACATTGGTAACTTATTCAGTATTCACCAGTGATATGCAACAATTAAGAATTAGTTAAATTTAAGAAATAAATGTTCACCATTTTTACACTTCAGTCACAAAATGTATAAACATTTTTAATAATGAAAAGTCACCAAAATGAATGAGAGGTTTGAAATGGATTTCTTTTACCTTTGAATAGGAAGTTAGAGGGGTTTTTTTTATTGTGTTTCAGTTGGAGAATGTTATTTCTTTAAAGTGCTTTCATAGATAATGCATTCTTATTGGTTGAACATTTTCTGTGTTTTTATTTTTTTGTCTATTATGAGCAAAGGAAATCTGGCTATAATGAAACCCTGTTTAACAGCTCAAATGCAATAGCCTTATTTCTGAAATGGATTTGTTTGAAACTGAGATATTTTCCAGTTTGTGTAATTATGGATATAGAATCTATTTTGTGAAATAGACCAAATGTCTGGTTTCACCTACTCATCGTAATAAATTGATTTTTCATAAATATGTTGATTTTTTTCAGCTCAGTATCTGTGAGGATATTGATTGAAGGACATTTTCTAATTGAATATAAACTGTTCATGAAATATAGACAATTTAAGGGGAAACTTACCCAGAGAAAAGTTGTAAGCTAATAGAAATTAAATGCCACCACATTCTGAAAATAATTCAGCTGAAAGATAAAACAAAAAGCTTTTTAAATAGTTTTTGACGTTTTCTAACCATTTTAGAGACCCATTAAAAGCTACTCAATCAATTGCATTAAGTCCACCTTCAGCAGGTTTATCATTTTTCCGATGTACCAGCTAACGTTGGGAAAATGCTAACAGTACCATATTTCTCGCCTCACTATCCACCATTTCCTCACTATTAGCTACCATTCTTATATTAGCTTATAACTATTGATGGATAATATGCAAATAAAAACAGTTTTTAGTTGTAACTCGTTTTCAAATGTTATACTAGCTAAAGTTAGCAAAAAATACCTAACATGCTAAATTAGCCTAGCTGTAGCATTAAGATATGTTCGTCTTTAGAAGGGATTCTGTGAGATTTAGAGATTTTCATCCTCCTAAAGCAAGACTCCAACTTTCTATGAGACATAAGCTGCTGTTAAATATGCATTTCCAGTCATTCAAAAGATTTTTAATTAAAACTCTTCTAATGTTTAAGGTAATCTAAAAACTTGCTGCATTAAAGCCCATTTCTCAGATGGTCAAGCAAGGTTTCCAGCATCACACAGCTTCATTCAATAGGATTTATCTTCCAAAAAACTTTTAATGCACTAGTTCTGTTTATTTCTTGTTTTTTTTAAGCTTGAAATTGGATGACAAATAAGAAAATATTACACAGAACACCACTGTTGGTTTAAATCAAATAGATTTATAACACTGATTAGAGTCCTTTTAACAATCCATTCCAGGTTTACAAGAGTGATCTGCTAAAATCAACATACACCATCAAAATAAGAACAATATACGACATACAGTGTCTGACAAAATCTCTTAACATTCATTCAAAGAGCCATTACAGTGTAGCTTAACAAGCACGTTTTAAACACGAGCCAGTGTCAGGGAAGCGCTTCTCCTGCACCCATCTACAAACCACACACCAAGGAAAAAGAAAACTGGGAGTAGGCACTTCTGTTCCAACAATTATTTTCCTGTTTTCTTCAGCCAGGCCTGACTGCTACCAAGCAACGCTTCAGTCGATTCGAGAGCATTGTCTGAAAATAAGTTAATTCATAAAGCCGTCCCAGATCACCATGAAGAGCGACAAAACGAGGGACACCTTCCAGAAGATGGCTAGAGAAGATCCTACAGAGCAACATGGTTCATTGCGAGCCTCGTTTCTGTCCTTCACATAAATAAACTAATGTCAACCTCAGGTTATCCAAGGACAGGAGTTTCTCATGCACAGAACACCATGAAATCAGCTCTCAATACTCATCAAGGCCATTCACCACCATAGATCTACTCACAGTGGATTCTGGTAACTGAGGCAGACCTAAACTCTTTGGGTTCCCTGCTGCAGACATTTTAAGACTCAGCACTCAGCATACCCTCCTCATCAACCCCATGGTGTCGTGGTAAAGTTTGCCTTTTTCTCTACTGTTACTCATGCACTACAATGCAGGGATTTTTCAACATTGCATCATAAATACGTCAAATGCAAACAGCTTCAGCTCTGAGCTTCCATGTTGGCCTTGTGGAGTAAATTGAATTTTCTATCTAGAGCACAGGGCATGATTTGAATTGGCTGGAATATTACAGTCAAAACGTGAGAAAGTCTAGAGATTAGACCAAGTCATTTGAGAAACTGCGCCATGGATAAAAGCAGTACGGATCATTCCAGGACAGTGGTTTGGGACAGAGTAGTTTGATCAGTTCAAAATGAGGCAAAAAGCAAGCTCCACAAAGAGGAAGAAGAAGACGAAGCTCCCTTTCTGATGGTTTTCTCCTTTTTTTATGTCTAATCAAAAGCATGTGATGTTCAGTTTGGGCCTTTTTTACAACAGGAATGTGGATAAACAGATGCAAGGCAGAGAGAAACAAAACAAAAATCACAATTAGTGCTAAATTCTACGGCAAGGTTGCCACTTCCTCCCATATCCTTTGATTTCGCTACTTCTCAGTCTTGGTGTTCGCCTCCGATTTCCCAAAGTAAAAAACGCGTGAGGAGCTAACTTGCGTATCCGCCCTGAATTCAGCTGGCATCTTTCTTTTGCGTTTCTGTCTGCTTGGTCAGGAGGATGGAGGCGGTGTACAGAGGTGGGAGGATGGCAGGTTTCCTTTGCATCAGGCTCCACCCTGCACGCTGCTTCGACATGACGCGATGATTTCAGGGCTGTGGTGATGGGGGGTGGGGAGGGGAGATGGCGGATTGGTTCTGGGGGGTTAGTTCCCACCGCAGCATGCTCGGCTGGAGTGGGCGTCTGGGTCCTGGAGATTCACTCCCCGATGTCGTGCCGCATGTGTCGGGTTCTGGGTGTCTGTTTTTGGCATCTTTTTCGCTACAGAAAAGTAAATGACAGTTATAGAAAATTAAAATACTACAATTTTATTCCAGTTTACTAATCTACTGTGTTTAAAGAAGGTAAATATGTGAAGCAAATGTTAAACATATGAGATGATGAGTAAAAGCTACCGTCCCATAAGTTTGACCTCTTATGATAGTAAAATGTTATCTAAAGTTCTGGCCAATCGATTAAATCGAGTTATAACCTCGCTCATTCATGCGGATCAGATTGGATTTATACACTCGCGCTCCTCAGTGGATAACGTTAGACGACTGATTGACATCATGTGGGCAGTTTAGGATAGTCAGTCTCCTGTGGCTGCTATCTCGTTGGATGCCGAAAAGGCATTCGACAGAGTTGAATGGCGATATTTATTCACAACTCTGGAATGCTTTGGCTTCAGCAAAAGCTTTATTGACTGGATTAGACTCATATACGTCCACCCCAAGGCTTCAGTACTTACAAATGGTATTATAGGTCCCTCATTTGAACTAGGTCGCGGCACTAGGCAGGGGGATCCTCTTTCCCCCCTTCTCTTCGCCCTCGCCCTGGAACCACTGGCAGTTGCTATACGCAGAGAGCCCACAATTCCAGGTGTAAGCGTAGGGGGTGATTGTCATAAACTTATGCTGTACGCTGACGACATTCTT
>JAUZNJ010045715.1:8025-32265 GCA_034780135.1 Jordanella pulchra | reverse complement strand
CTAAAAGCGTTTCCTGGTTCGGTCGGTGTCATTCTGTTGGGAAAATTAGATCAGCGATTCTTTAAAAAAAAACTTGCAAAAGCCTTTAAAACTGACACCTCTTATTATACCACAATAGTTTCCTCCTTATATCATATTAGGACACTAATAGGAGCCACTGAGAGGTTACAAAGAGCCACTTGTGCAGGATATAAGTTTAGGCTCTAGCTGGGTCACAGAGTGGTGTTTACTGCTTCAAAGGGTCAACCTCTCTGACCAAGGCAGTCAGATCTGAAGTATCAGTGCTTTCAAATTACAGAAATACAATAATGAGAGCAAATCACTTTTCGAGGATTCAGTGATGAGTTCTTGTAATTTCATACTCTCTATATAAGCAAAAGCACAGTAGTTAAAACAAACAGTTTTTTAATAACCTCCAAGGAAGAAGTAAATGTTATTGTGTTGGATTTTTTTTTTTTTTTGATTAACTACATATTACCAAATAAAACATACATATTACTTTGCTAATATCACTTGGAGGTTACAGTTGTTTTCTTTAATTAGAAGGTCAAAAGATGCTGAAATAGAATAATTCTGTTTCTCTGAATGATTTCTAATTTATCTCCCTACCAATAATCCAGCTCTGTCTTACTGCACCACATTTGACAAACCTTTCAACCATATAAACGTGAAATCAAATCAAAACCTATGCTGCCTGGTGAAGGTAATTTCTATGGTGGCCAAGAGATGCAAGTGTACTGTAAATACATAAATGCACAACATGTACAAAAAAAAAATACAGCAAACACAAGAATAGCATATGCAATAATTAGACTAATACTGAAGCACACAAAACACGTGCAAAGGGGAAACGCTGCAAGTAGCAAAAACACTTGCAGGTAAAGAAAAGCTGCAAGCGAGCTCTAGATAACAGAGGTGTGCCAGACCCCTAAGGAGAGACAACCTTCAGCATTTTCGACTTGAAATTTTTGTTGCAACCTGCAGCAATTTTCTTTGTATGTGTTTTGTATGTTTAAGTGTAGATATCTTCCGAGTTTTGCAGCAGGGTTTGGTGCTTGCAGCATGCTTGCATCTCTTGTTTTCTATGATTGCAGGATTTCTCCCTAGCAGCATTTTTCCTTGCATGTGTTTTGTGTGTTTTTTGTGGGGCTCTTATTTTATGTTTGCTTTACAGTTTGTGTGTATTTAAGTATTTGCAAACTTTTACACCACTATTGCCAAACTATCGACCTTGTCGCTATATTTAGAGATTTTTCAGACCCCTCTATCAACTTTTTCTTTTTTTTTTTTTAAATAATTGACCAAACAAACCCTTTTTCTTTAGCAAGCTACGAGTCAAATTGTCGTCCCTATCATCATTCTTTGGTTGCGTCAGTTGTTACAACTACACAAAACAAAAGGTTTATTAGTCTTGTGGGCATGGAAAATGTAATTAAGTCGTTATAAAGATGTTTTACAAGAAACCAATAAACACATCAAGCAGCTCAAGTTTCCTGGACGGAAGAAATCAGAAGGAGCCAAACTTACCATACAGGGAAACTAGGGAACCTCCCAGCACCCGACCAGTACAGGATTGCTGGCGGCCCACACCTCTAACTGGACCCCTGGGATATCTCTGAAAGTTTGAAATGAAATAGTTATGATTTAGCAATAAATCAACGACAACAAATTGTGAATCAAAAAACTGACAACTTCTGCTCCCTCTGTTCCATATACAAAGATATCACTGAACACACCCAGAGACGCAGTGTGCTGCTCAACAGATCAGATCAGGAAAGAGAAAGAACAGAGCTTTGAAAGCTGAGCTAAAAGAGTGAGAAAAATAAACTATTTATATGATACCATTACTGCGAGACATATAGATGTTTAAATATGAATTAGGTCGCAAATTATATTGAATTTCAAAATTTGTACGTAAAATCAATCTGATTAGTTTTAAAACTAAATCATTCAGATGTGTTTGCTACTCACTCAACCAATAAACAGGAAGAAAAAGAAGACAGAAAAAAAAAAAGTTTGCACAGACACTGCACCGTGACTGCACAACTGCATGAAAAGGGGCTGGTAGTTAGTCGGTCCTTTAGTGGCCATAATGGCTGTTTAATCCTGGGATTATGTTTAATTCATAAATAAGCGTCACCTGTGTTCCTTTCATTGTTTACCGTCTCCGTTTTCTGAGCAATGTAAACTAAACTAATTAAACAAAGATGCAGTTTTACTCCAAGTAAAATCTAAAAACTATTTCATGTATTTATTATAATAGCTGAAATATTAATGCTGATGACAAAAATGTAAAAAAAAACAAAAAGACGAGAGTTCAATAAATGTCCAGAATGAGGCTTTGATCTACAAAAAGTATTTTAAAGACAATACTTCACAATGGCTCAGATGCTTAGTGCAAACCAACAGACTTCTCTGTTTTACACCAAAATAAAACAAATCTATGAAAGAAGGAACATATTTACATAATCAATCAAATGTTTGGGAAGCTGTCCTTATAGATAAAGTCATAAAATGTGTTTTTTAGGATTGAACCATTTGACCCAGATTCAAGAAAATCAATTTTTTATCAGTTTCCATAGATTAAAGGTTAAAGAAGAACATTTCTGGGTTTTAAAACTTTTGTAATCAGATTGATGAAAATTCTGTTTTTTCTAGATATACCAAAAGCTTGATGATCTTCAGTAAAATGCTGCTTTTTTCCCATCAATCACAAACTCTGTCTTCACCCTTTAGCTACAGCAATTAACAAAGAAGTGTTTGTTTTTGCTGAAACAAAATGTGGTATCATCAATATTTATTCTCTTTCAAAACATTGCAGGTATATTGTGTAAATCATCTTCAAAGAAGGGAGATGGAGGGATATTTTACCTTCTTCATTCCCCGATTAAAGGAGCTATAAGCGCCGCCTCCTATGCTGTGCAGCACACACATAATCCAGTCAGTATTGAGCACTTTGGCACATCCCTATTAAATGACACACCAGTATGTAGCCTATATTTGTTATTGATCGCGGTAGGATCACTTTCTAATTGTTTAGATGTGACGGCCAGGGGGAGTGACTACAGTAAAAGCTACAGGTGCACTACTATTAGAAGACCACGGCAGCTCATCAGCATCGTCACTCTCGGTGACAATCAGGCTGTGTTGGAGGAAGGACCCCTGACAGAAGTTTGCCTGGGGTCCCAAAACGGCTAAATCCACCCCTAAGCATGAGAAGCGTTGTATTAGAATCTACGTTTAGGGCCTGCAGCTATAATACAGAGTTATACCTGAGTTTATTATAGTAAAATCTAGATAGAAATAGCTAAAACCATTAAACTACAAAACCAAAAACTCTTAAGGACAGAAGTTTCTTTTAAACTTACTACAGAAGAACATGGTTTTAAATCCTCTCTTAAAGATTGACGGCCATAAATCCTCATGCATGAGTGAACATTTGAGGATTTATCTTGACTCAGCTTGGTTTCAGATTTAGTGAAAAGAAGCACGTCATCAAATTAAAGACAATGTGTCAAAGCCTGAATACAAGCAAACCAGGAAATGGTTCCCTTTAAACATTTTTTTCCCTCCTCTTGTTCATATCCTGCCCTCTCCTGCAACAGTTTCTTCCCATTGTTTTGTTTTTCTCTCCACCTGCTAAAACTGAGCTGATGGTTTCAAAGCTGTCATTATCCTGCATGATCAAGTCCCATGTCTGCATGTGGTTATGAGCGATTTAATCTATACTATTTATTCTATGTCCTGCATGTTAGAGTTAAAGATCAGGAATGTCAACAGAAGGGAAGAAACTCGCATGAAGATTAGTTTTAAATGTTTTCTTTTTTTGTTGTTTTGGCTACTTAACGCTAAAGATTGCAGAAACAGTCACTGCAGTGTGAGTGTCGGTGGGATTTTGTGTTTTTTGCCTTACAGATGGCGAGGTTCCCTCATATTCATACGAGCTCAGCTTCCTGTCGCCGAACAATTGTGGGAACGCCAAAGGTCAAGACAAAAGAAGAAGTCAAAAAGGGGAGAGAGACTGTGCTGCATCCAAATGGTCCACAATAACTTCCTGCCTTGTTCCTGGCTGGCCCATACAATGTGACAGGTGAAACCAATAGCCTGCCAGGGGTGTTTGTGTTGACCTCAGCAGGTGGAGGCGTGAGAATTGTCTGAGCTCCGAAGTAGAGATCAATGGGTATCAGAGAACTCGCTCGGTGCAGAGACAGAAAGAGGGTGACCACAGAGGTTTTTAGATTATTGTATTTTACCTCAAAAAGAACATTTATTTATTTATTAATATTTAATTAATTCACTGCTTGTTTGGCTAAGTTTAACAGCAAACGCAAACTGCGCCACTTGAACATCTGGTGAGAAGAAATCTTTGAGCCACGGTTCTTCTTTAAAAAGTGGCCATAAAGACATCAGTATCCAAGTGGAAGCTGTGGAAAATTCCCCTCCTTATAACCTCAAGGGACATGTTGATCCGAGATATAAAGAAACGGCCACTAACTGCTACTTTAACATACTTTATATTCATTTTAAAACAAAATACAATTATTTAATAACAGAACATAACACATTTCCTCTTTGTGTTTTTTTTGCTGATACTTCTTACTATAAGAAAAAAAGTCTATATAGTCTTTCAAGAAATTTTTCTTTGTATTTTTTATCACTTTGCACTTTATCTTAATGTGCAAAAATTAGAGCAAACTTAACGTCAGTGGAAGGAAAATAAAATAAACTAAATTCTTTTCAATTTGAATATAAACAAAAGGGGTTAAATTTAGTCTGATTGTTTTTCTTTATTTTGAGGTTCTTGATAATGAATTTTAAAGCCATGTGTAGGTATTTTAAAGTTTTGTTTAATGTACATATAGAAATAAAACCAAATAAATGGACACTCTCTTCATGTTGTGAAGGGACTGAAGGATGGTGAATCAAAGCACCTTTCACTGACTCTGCATCGTTACTCAGGAGGAGGAATCACACCTTTAAGTGACAGATACCAAAGTCTAAATTAGATGAATCTCTTTTACTTTACTGGAAAGTCATTATATTTTATAGCAATTAATTTTGCAGAAATTACATTTATTGTTAACGTTAGATTCACCCAACATTCTGTAAGCTGCGATTAGATAAAAACAACTTACCTCCTGTTTTTGTTTACATTTTTCTCAACATTTTATCTCAATTCAATCTTCTCGGATACGTTTTGTGTCACATTGTTTTCATATTTATTAAAGTGACCTGCGGTGAAGGTTTTTACATTAGAAACAAAAAAAAAGACACGCATATCTTTTGGCAACTGATTTACAATCAGTGAGTGAACACTAAATTAATACTTTTCGAGTAGATAGTAAAATATTTATTTTACTTATTACCATGGCAGTTACATTTTATGTGAATTTTCATTTTAAACATTTTGGACAATATTCCCTCTCTCTACAAATAGAATGTGTATTATTATCGTTGTTAGCAGTAGTAGGCCTGTAGAAGGTATAGGCTACGTGAGTACATTGGCTGTACATATTTCAAACTGCAAAGCAATGCGACTCATCAAAACAGACAAGAACACCGCAGTCACTCGAAGCAACTATTGGCACTTTTAGTGGTTAAACGTTTGACTAATTACGTAGTTAAGAGTAGGAAAATGAAATTGTGATATGGCTGATTGCTGCCACCAAGCGGCTGCCGATGGAACTTCAACAACATCACGTTTTCACGATCGCTCTCAAAGATAACGTTACAAGCTCAAAACGTGACGATCTGATTGAAATGTGTTTCGATTATACAACAAGAAATACTTGAGAATATTTTAATGACTTAAACTTTTGGAGAAAAAAAACAAATACAAAAACAAATACTTAATTCACTGCATCACAAAATATTAGTAAATGTTCTAAACAACAAAAAAAGGACAGACCAAGCTGTGTTTGATCTAGTAGCATTATGAAGAGCTCTGGTTAAAATGTTTAGATTTTCTGCTAAATTATTTCGAATTGAATACCTCTATAAGATATTGACTGGATTCTACTAAATTAAAAGAAACTGATCTACTAACTCTCCATAACAGTCAATTTTGAATCGATCCCTCCGTGTTCACCTGGACAACAGATTGAACTGGAGAAGCAACTGTGAAGCCGTTTAGAACAGACATAGCATAGACGGTAGTTCACAAGGAAGCTTAGATCTTTTGGTGATTGTGTGTTTTAGTATGTTTTTGAATCATTATTGAATCGATGATGAATTCCAGGCTTCCTTCTAAATCTTTTAAGATGGTTTTAGAAAAAACAAACATACACTTAATTGCCAAAAGTCTTTGTGTGCCTCTTTTTACATAAATATAAACCTCAATAGCATCTTTGTTTTAACCTAGAGGGACCATGTGATTGGACCCTACCCCCAGCTATATGAACTATTCTCCGAACATCTTTCACAAGGTTTGCAGTTGTGTTCAGTTAAATGGGAAAAGCAGAATTGTAGGCTTTTCTCTAATTCATCCCAAAGTTGTTCAGGGCGGGCTGTACAGTGAAACAGTGGTTAGCGCTGTTGCATTGCAGCAAGAAGGTTCTGGGTTCAATCCTGGCCTGGGGTCTTTCTGCATGGAGTTTGCATGTCCTCCCTGAGCATGCGTGGGGTTCTCTCCGGGTACTCCAGCTTCCTCCCACAGTCCAAAAACATGACTGTTAGGTAAGTTAGCATCTCTCAATTGTCCCTAGGGTGTGAGTGTATGTCTTTGTGTTGCCCTGCGACAGACTGGCGTCCTGTCCAGGTTGTACCCCACCTTACGCCTAAAGCCTGCCGGAGATAGGCACCGGCTCAACCGCAACCCTGACGGATGAAGCAGGTGGATGAGAAGATGGGTGGATGGAGGTGTTCAGGGCTCCCAACTCATTTACGTACCTTCTGTCAAAAAAGAGGTTTATTCAATCTCTCAATTGTTTCATGCATGTCCCCTTTTCTCCTAAATTTTGGATTCAATTGTATTTATTAATTTATTAATCTGGGAATCTCATAATGTTTTTATCAGCATCATTGAAAATTTGGTCCTTTTTTTAAATGTTTACTGTAACAATAAGAATGTTAATAATCTAACAGCATTGCTGTGGTTTTTGGGTAAGTTTTACATCCATAAGGATTCCTCCAATATTCCTTGATAAAATCCCTGTTGTTTTTTGTTTTATCTCTCTATTGTATTGTACAATCTCCCTGTATTGTAATTTGTTTATTTTGCATCTTTGTTTTAATAAAAACATGATAATTGTTAAAACTATTATTAATTATGTTAAGCTTTGTTATTATGTCGATATCCTTTTACTCTCCCTGTACTTTCGTATGTATGATTTAATGTTTATGCTGTTTAAGATCTTTAGTTTATAAAAACCTTCAACAAGAATGAAGCATGAATAAAGGACTCCTAACTTTATACTCTTGCTGCCATGGAAAGGATTGGAAAACATTAGGTGGCTTGACCCAATACTTTTGGCAATAGCGTTTGTTCCTCATCGAAACGTTGAACTTTATATTATGTGGATGTGAAAAGGATGACATTTTATCTCGGTAACTGAATAAAAGCACATTTTTTAACTTATAAATTAGCAAAGTTCACTTTAAATATGCATAAAATGTGACATACAATAATGACTTCTGTCATGTACCTCTTAGAGCCAAATTACACTGAATTAAAAAGGCTGATTCACGTATATTATTTTTTAACTAACGTGCAGCAGATGCAACCGGAAGTTGCGGTTACCCATGAGCATTAGCATCAAACATGTCGCTAACAAAAAGCCTAGGTAAACGCCCAAATTTTAACGTTTTCTCCTCTGATTGGTCACAAACCCGGAGAACATTTGCATAGTTGCTCCGAGTGGCCGATAGTGGCGCGCCAAACGTCACGTGGCCTGGCTTTTCGCGCGAAAGTGATCCTCTGTTTTCCGTCGGGGAGCGTGTAGAGAGAACCGGAGGAAGAGCAGAAACTTTCCAGCTGGTGTTTTGCTTGTTTTTGGATTATTTTGGACTTCAGTTTTCGGCATCATGGATGTGGCCACAGCAAACGCGGAGAACACCGGGGTTACTGTGAAGGACGAGCTGGCAGAAAAATGTCAGAAGTTGTTCCAGGCCTTCTTGGAGGAGTAAGTCATGCGGACCTGAGCCAGATTACACCAAGCGCTTAATAATAAAGCTTGGTTTTAGTAATCTTGAAGATACGCTGCTGTTTTTATCACCGTTTCTGATAAAAGGTTGATGTTTTGAACAGGTTTCAAACCGGGGATGGGGAGGTGAAATATGTCCGGGAGGCTGAGGAGCTGATCCGGCCTGAAAGAAACACTCTTCTGGTGAGCTTCGTGGACCTGGAGGGCTTCAACCAGGAGCTGGCCACCACCATCCAGGAGGAGTATTACAGGTTAGCCCCACACCATGACTCCTCCTCTCAACCATGCTGCCTCCTAGACTGAAACATCTGAGACATTATTTTTTTTCCTGTTTCCAGAGTGTATCCCTACCTTTGCCGGGCTGTTCGTAACTTTGCTCGGGATCATGGGAATGTCCCTCTCAACAAAGAGTTCTACGTTGCTATTGAAGACCTTCCAACCAGACACAAGTGAGATCCATCATTCAGGCTCAGATCAGAGGGGTTTGATGTCCTTAGTATCTATAAGGTGGTAATTGATGGTCTAATGTAGGATCCGTGAGCTGACCTCCATGCGTATTGGTACTCTGGTGAAGATCAGCGGTCAGGTGGTGAGGACGCACCCGGTCCACCCTGAGCTGGTGAGATAACCTGCTTCGTTGGGATTTGGGGTGACTGTTTAATACCAAGTGGTTGAGGAATCATGAACGTATGTGGTGCTTCCTGCGTGTATGCAGGTGAGCGGGACCTTCCTCTGCATGGACTGCCAGGCGGTGATCAAAGACGTCCCCCAGCAGTTCAAGTACTCCCCACCCACCATCTGCAGGAATCCCGTCTGCAACAACCGCTCCCGCTTCCACCTGGACACGCACAAATCCAAGTTCATCGACTTCCAGAAGGTGATTTTGGGGGGAAAGATTGCGTTAGCGACGGTCACAGGTTTGCAGGTTGTTCTGATTGGTTACCTCTGTCGTTCAGGTGCGGATCCAGGAGACTCAGGCGGAGCTGCCTCGGGGATCCATCCCACGATCGCTGGAGATCATCCTGAGGGCAGAGGCGGTGGAGACGGCTCAGGCCGGGGACCG
Organism: Jordanella pulchra; assembly: GCA_034780135.1. Classification (NCBI taxonomy): domain Eukaryota; kingdom Metazoa; phylum Chordata; class Actinopteri; order Cyprinodontiformes; family Cyprinodontidae; genus Jordanella; species Jordanella pulchra. The sequence continues at coordinate 23,061 of JAUZNJ010045715.1, read as the reverse complement.
CTGTGACTTTACGGGGACCCTCATTGTCGTGCCGGACGTCTCCCAGCTCAGCACTCCTGGTGTGGCTTCACTCCCTAGTGGTTTAATTTCACCTGTTGGTTTTTTCACGATGATCTCAATGGATTTTTTTTTTTATCTCCTCAGGCCTTCGAGCAGAGACCAGCACTCGCGTTCCTGGAGGACCTCAGGGCTTTGAGTCTGAGGGTCTGAGGGGACTGAAAGCCCTGGGAGTCAGAGAGCTGTCATACAGACTGGCCTTCCTGGCGTGTAACGTGGCGCCCACTAACCCACGGGTAAGAAACGCACACTGCACACAACAATGAACAATCCATATGTTTGGTATGAGGGTAGAACCGTCTCCTGCTGCTGTAGTTCGGTGGTAAAGAGCTGCGGGACGAGGAGCAAACGGCCGAAAGCATCAAGAGCCAGATGACGGAGAAGGAGTGGGAGAAGGTGTTTGAGATGAGCCAGGACAAGAATCTGTACCACAACCTGTGCACCAGCCTCTTCCCCACCATCCACGGTCAGACCCACAGCCACTTTCCAAAGCCCTGAACTCTGACCCCACAGCTGACTGTCACTGGTTACTTTTACTCTTTTAGGTAATGACGAGGTGAAGCGCGGCATCCTGCTCATGCTGTTTGGAGGTGTTCCCAAGACGACCATGGAGGGAACCTCGCTGAGGGGAGACGTGAACGTCTGCATCGTCGGAGACCCGAGTACCGCCAAGAGCCAGTTCCTCAAGTATGGAAACGTCAGGAGATGTAAATGCTGACGTTTCTGCAGACTTGGTTAACCTCCTGATGTCCCTCCATGTTTTTGTGTTCAGACACGTGGAGGAGTTCAGCCCCAGAGCCGTGTACACCAGCGGCAAGGCCAGCAGCGCCGCCGGTCTGACGGCGGCTGTGGTCCGAGATGAGGAGTCGCACGAGTTCGTCATCGAGGCGGGAGCCCTGATGCTGGCAGACAACGTGAGGGCTTGAAGTTCGGTGAGCCTCTTGTCCATCAGCAGAACTATTTTGTCCTGAAAGGGATCCTGTTTGCTTCTTCTTAGGGCGTGTGCTGCATAGACGAGTTCGATAAGATGGACCTGAAGGACCAGGTGGCCATCCACGAAGCCATGGAGCAGCAGACCATCAGCATCACCAAGGCTGGAGTCAAGGTAACACTCCTGCTCCTCCAAATGCTTCAAAGATGATCCATGTAGAGCTCAGACTCCTCCTCTTCCTGCTGCAGGCGACCCTAAACGCACGCACCTCCATCCTGGCTGCCGCCAACCCCGTCAGCGGACGCTACGACCGCAGCAAGAGTCTGAAGCAGAACGTCAACCTGACCGCCCCCATCATGAGCCGCTTCGACCTCTTCTTCATCCTGGTGGATGAATGCAACGAGGTGCGCCACACACACGCCGCCGTCTGGTGTGTTCCATCGTTGATTTTCTCTCCTCTGATCCAATCGCCATTCTGTGTGTCTCAGGTCACAGATTACGCCATCGCCAGGCGCATCGTGGACCTGCACTCTCGTGTGGAGGAGTCTGTGGACCGGCTGTACTCTCTGGATGAGATCCGTAGATACCTGCTTTTCGCCCGACAGTTCAAACCTAAGGTGGGTGGAGGCTGGATTCAGGTTCTCCTTCTTCATCAGTTATTAAATTAAAAACACCTCCTCAGCTGCAACCATAAACTTCAGGGTGTTTATTAGGATTTGGTCTAAGAGGGAGAAACCTAAAGTAATGCACAAAGTGAAAGAAAAATGACCCATGGTTTGAGAAAATGTATATCTATATTTTTAATTAATATTTTTATATTAAACATATTTTTCTACCTAATATTTAAATATTTTATTTTAATGTATAAAGAGCTAAAATAGGTGATCAACACAACCTGATGCACACCAGGTTTTCTAGGGTGTTAGTAGAAAAATGTGTGTCCTGTTTTTGTTGTTTGATTTCACAATCATCTGTTACTCTGTGCAAACAGAAGTTTGGTGGAGGTGCTGTCATGTCCAGTTCCTGTTCCTCCTCTCAGGCGTCTAAAGACGTTTTCCTCCTCTGTTCTCCCTCGTAGATCTCCAGTGAGTCCGAGGAGTTCATCGTGGAGCAGTACAAGCGGCTCCGCCAACGCGACGGCTCCGGTAGCGTGTCCAAATCTGCCTGGAGGATAACGGTGCGACAGCTGGAGAGCATGATCCGTCTTTCAGAGGCTATGGCACGTATGCACTGCTGCGATGAGGTATTGCTCTTGACCTTTTTATGAGTCCTGTCTTTTTGTTTTTTCATTTTTTTCAAAAACTTGAGGTTGATTCCTTCTCCTGGTGTAATTAGGTGCAGCCTAAACATGTGAAGGAAGCTTTCCGTCTACTGAACAAGTCTATCATCAGGGTGGAGACGCCCGACATCAACCTGGAGCAGGAGGATGAACTGGAGGAGGAGCAGCAGGAAGATGGTAGGAGAAATTATAAATGGGTCTCCAGGTGTATGTCAACCTGGCTGTTTAGAGTGTTGACACCCTGCATTCTAATGGAAAGTTAAGTGGAAGGAAAAAGTAGAGTAGAAAGAGATTCAAGTGCTTTGTTCTTTAGGGAACAATGTCCCAAATGGAGTAAACGGCCACGTGGACGGTATCAACGGTCATGTGAACGGAGTCAACGGCCATGTCGATGGTGTGAGCGGCGAGGCCGACCACGGCACCCAGCCCAAGCCCTCTCTTCGTCTGTCCTTCGCTGAATACAAACGCATCTCTAACCTGCTGGTCCTGCATCTGCGCAGAGCAGAGGATGGTGAGAAATATATGCAGAATTTTGGGGGGGATTTTTATCCTTTTTTTCCTCATGCCGCTCATCGCATCGCTCTGTCCTCTTTCAATTCATATTGTAGCTGAAGAAGAGGAGGAGCTGAAGAAGACAGCAGTGGTCAACTGGTATCTGAAGGAGATCGAGTCGGAGATCGACTCTGAGGAGGAGCTCATCAACAGGAAAGGGTTGATAGAGAAGGTCATCCACCGGTTGGTCCACTATGTGAGTTCACCTTTTGCTCTTATATTTTTTTTGTTTTCTAAAGAAGCTTAAGTCCGATTGTTTTAACGCTGAGTTCTGGACGACCGCGTTTCCCACAGGACCACATCCTGATCGAGTTATCTCAGGCCGGGCTGAAGGGTTCAGACTCCGAGAGCTCAGAGGGAGACGTTGTTCTGGTTGTCAACCCCAACTACATCCTGGAGGACTGAACCACTTCTGAAAGCCGAGCCGTTTGATCCCAGCCTCTTCCACTGTTTGAAATCCTCTCTGCTGTACAAAGGCTTCAAATTTAACTCATAGCAAAATAAGATGTTGTAAATATGCTGTTTTGGTCAGTTGAACTTTTCTGAATTGTGTAACTGCTCATTGTGTTGCAAACTGTATCATAGACAGACACCAGTGCTTTATTCTCAAACTGTATTATTGTAATATTATGACATTTGGGAATGTTGGTTCTAGTAATAAAACTTTTCTTGATCACATCTCTGCCTTTGTGAGAATGCATCTGATATCACTTAGAAGTTTATTTAAATCAAAGAATAAACTCAGAGGTTAAGTCAGTTGTTGTCACCATTATGTGTCATGGTGGCCTGACGCTTTTGCCCATCTTTATACACTTTTTACAACTCTGTTATATATCTGTGCAAAATGTCAGCTTCTATAGACTTTCAGCAACTATTTTGCTTTTTTTTGTCTTTAAACTTCTCATTTTTAACTTGTTTGCTGAATAAGGAAATTCCAATCATTTAGGTTTAATCAGGTTACTATCATGTATTGCATTTTCCGCATCTGCAATGAATTGACCCGAGTGCTTAATAAAGCCGTTATATATCATTTCAAAACGCAAACCACAATGATCAACACTAATAACAAATATATTCTTTGTGTTATACATTAAATCAATTCCACTCGCTGGTTTGGAATCATTGTATTAAACATTTACCAAAGGCGTCCACCAGGTGGGGCACATCCCAACAAATAGAGAAGAAAACGCGCATGCGCGTTTCCGGGTATCCTTCAAACATGTCAGCCTCCTGCCTGACTGCACTCAGGGCATCTCTGACAGGTAAACCTTTTTTATCCTATACATGCGCTCCTTTAAGGAATCATACAGTTACCATCTTTTTAATTTTAGGTCTTCCTGTAAGCACAGTAAATTTGAGATTAATTTACAGAGATTTAAAGCTGCTCCGGGTTTGTTTTTATGTGGTTTACTTCCGACTCCTGTTGTAAACACAGTCGTAATGTTTCATAAGGAGGTAGCCTGGACAGTTTTAGAACAAAGTTAGCAAACTGGATTTGTCCTCCAGGTTTTCCCGGTGGCTCCTGCCGGTGGTTCCTCAGACAGGGCGCTCCGTCACCGACAGTGTGCCACCGTCTGTGGCTTCATATCTCACCCACCGCCGGGCTGAACAGCTCCAGAACCGAACCAACACAGAGCTCAGAGGCGGCCCACACAGCTGCGGGGGGAGGTGGGGAGGAGGAGCTGGACGGACCAGAGTATATCCCAAGGCGGAAGGCCAAGAACCCTATGATGAAGATAGGCTATGCTTGGTGAGCTGACGTCACTTCCTGTTTACGTTTCTAACCTAAATAATTGCTGATAAATGGAGGCTGAGTGGTTGGCGGGTCGTTTAAATTGCACACATTATTTTATTATGGTAGTTAATGAAGAACAGAAAAATAAGGTCAAATATTCGTTAATGTATCAAAAGTATTTGGACTTTAGTTGGATAGATTCATTGCCAACATATTAGTAAGCAAGTTCTGTATTGATAGTTTCAAACTAGCAAACACATTAACAAAAATATACTAATCCAAAAAAATTGTAGTATACTAAATTAGTATTCAAGCATATTTAAATATGTGGACATTGGTAAATAGTTATGGTAACATGTTAAAAGTAACATTTCAGAGGCTTTCCTGTTTTTGTCACCTTAACAAAAAGTTTGATTACTATTTTCTTATTTACTTACTTGCAGGGATAGAACTGAAACAGTATAAAACATAATATGCTAGTATGATTCACAAGCACCGTATGTTTTTTTTTGTATATCGCTAATAGTTTTATTGCTGTAGAACTTCAATACTATTATTATCATCAAGCCATTAGACATAGATTGATGATGAAATATTTGCTTTTGTGAGTGCATTTGCAAGTCAAATTTCTATCTTTGTTTTGAGGTTATGTCCTGGAAAAAAACAAACAAACACTGGTTTTAATTGCAAGTCCTCCCAGAATTTTTCACCATATCCCCTTTAGAAACTTAACAAAAGCATGCGAGGCAATGGGGACTTTCAGGAGAAGTATTCGATTTATATGATCAGTTGAAATCCAACAACAGTGATAATTAATCTGATGCATTCCCTGTCATACTATAACTCGGACTAGTTTGGCGTTTTTGTTTTTTTTTCTCTGATCTTAAGTTAAAGCAAAAAAGCAAATAAAAAAAAAAAGAAAGCTCCTTAAGATTTGGCAATAACTGCGGAACGTTATCAGGGTTCATAAGATATAGTAGAAATATTTAATCACAGGATACATTCCCTGACGATTTATTCTCATGTGAAGCAATAGTTCCTTTTGTCATCCATCCGAATGATGAGGACGTCACTGATCTGACCGTCACTGTGAAACATTTTTCAAGATACCTTGGCTGGCTTAGCTGAAAAATTTATCAAAAGCAGTAATGGATGACCCAGGAGACTGCTTTAAATGTCTCCTCACAGTGTCTCACAGACCTCGACACAACAGCTGTTAAATGTTCTACTTAAACAGGAAACACTAAAACGAGCAAAGTGGAACAGTTTTCCATCTGGCCTTTATAGCTGCCGACAGGAAGTGAATCTTTGACCAAGTGATCTGTTTCCATCGCTTCTTTAATACTAACATTTAAAACCTGCATCATTAACCATCAAATGTGGTTAAATCTAATGACAAGCACAGCTGGACTCTATTCTGATAATGCAGAGGGTCTGCCTGTGTTTACCCTAGTGGACAGAAGAAGTAATTGGTGTTTATAATTATGTTGAAGTTTGGTGTTTAATACACAGCTTGTGATCCATGCCTGTGATAAATCTTCTGCAAAGATGGGTCTTTATATATATATATATTAAATAGTAGTACTCAATAGTCATACAGTAGAGGAATCTGTAGGATGACCCAGATATGATTAGGTCCAAACTGGGTTAAAGATGCATGAGGTCCATGAAGACATATTTAGGCAATAAGTGTGGATTTCCAAGTTTTCAAAGTTTGAAAAAAAAAAAAAAAAAACATCCGTCGGAGGAAAAAAACAAAACCGATCAGCTGCGTTTAAGCTTCAACATGGATCCAATGGATCAAAGTTGTCCAAAGTCAGTCCTCCGGGGTTTTAAAAGCTTTAGTGCACGACTGATGTCCACTGATTTCTGAGTAAAACTGAAAAACATCTGAAACTGAGTAGTTTTAATTGTTTCCTGCTCTTTAACACATCTGATTCAAATGACTATAGTTCAACAAAATCCTGTTATTCAGCTACCATTGGAAACCAGCTGTAGACGTCATCCCTTAAGAACCGACTTTGGACGTGGCTCTAGTGACCATCCACATGGAGATCAGTCTTAACAGATTAAGCACATGACCAATCATCAGTATCCTACAACAACTCGGCCCTAATGAAAACCTGGACATCTTCTCTCCTACTCTCCACGTGTTTTCAGGTTGCCTTGTAATCCAGCGTTTCATTTAAGGCAGAAATATTTCACTGCAGATCTGCAAATTACAAGCAAACATGGATGCAAGAGGAATTGAATTTGGAACAAAAATAGACAAACACAAGAACTGATCAGCCCTGCTGGTGCTGAAGCTGCTTTTAGGAAAGCTTTCCTCTCAATTTAATAACAAAAACAAATGAGAAAACTAACCATGTCCTGTAATTATGCTGCTGACAAACTATAAGCTACCTAAAAGGTTTCATAGAATAAACAATGGTCTGGACCTGCAGTTAGTAGCTTTACTGCGAAGTTAAACACATTTAGTTTAACAGTACATTTAAAGTGATTTGAAGCCATCAGTCTCACACACCTGCATATTTCCCTCCTCCAGGATGATCGGACTCCCAGCGGGAATAATCGGCTTCATTCTGGCCAAGAGACAAGTGGACAAAAACCGCCTAAAGCAGCTGAAGATCAGACAGAGGATGAAACAATCCAACGAAGGCGACTATGAGGGGAGTCGATATCGCCAACACGGGAGAGTGGATCAGTGAATAGATCTCACTGGGACTCCTGGACTCATGCTTAAAGCCCCATTAAAACTAAGATAAATCTACAACGAATAAAGCTACATGCAGACAATCACCATCACCTGATGAGCGATGAATCACACGACGCCTCAGAAAGAAAACGATTTATTTTATATGAAAATGCAAACATATTTTTCAGGATTGATATATCTATAAACATTTACATCAGCTAAATGGGCTTTACATGTTAAATGTTTGACACTACTGCTTTAATAAAAGGATTATGCAACTCAGCAGGTATGTTTGAACCTCTGAAGGACCAGCTGGATGGGGCCGGTTAAATCAGGAGCTTTGGGACGCTCCCAGTGTAGCTAACGTTTCACCCTGCTGACTCAAACCGACCGTCTCCATCTGACTGAGCAGGAAAACAAGCAGCCACATTTGAAACCGTCCTAAAAAACCTTTCGTTATAAACCAAGCCTTTTTTTTTTTTTTTAGAGCAGTTGCCATGGATACCTGTGGTATGATCAAAGAGGCGCCTTTTTTTTTGTTTTTTAAAGCGTTAAAATAATTGGAAAGAAGAAGCATAGTAAGTATCTACAGTTGATCTGAAGCAAACAGCCCTGTTTAGATATGAAGTTAATCATTTCACATTTTCCCCAATTAGTATGACGGGGGGGGGTTCTAGTTACTGGATCTCTGGTATTAGTTAGTTGTTTTCAGGTGAATTGTACAGGACACATGCCCAATATGACCTCATTTATTTTTCTTTACTTCGAATTTAATCAAGGGTGTGCAAACTTTCAGAACACAACTATGCTATAGTATAAATATGTATATTACAATATAAAAGTACTTTTCATAGATCCCTACACTGTAAAAAAAAAAAATCTGATTCAGCCGTTTGGCTCTTTCCCTGGATTTTTTTCCAATTTATTTAAAATAAAACAATACATTTTTTTTAAGCAAAGAAAAAAAAAGAACGGTAAAAGTTGGAATCAAGAAAAACAGAAGGCAGTTTTTTTTTGTAGAATGGTGCTTTCCAGCAGCCGCCCGATACGGCATGAACGACCTCATCTGCTGGAAGCTCCGATAATCTGCAGCAGGAAGAGGAAGATCTGGACGATGTCGACGTAAATGGAGAGCGCAGCGAAGACGTACTCCTCAGGACTAATGGAGTACTTCCTGTTTCCTATCAGGAGCTGAGTGTGGTATGCCAGGAACTAGAAAAATCACACCGAGGGATTAACAATCGCCAGGATATGAAGAGAGAGGGAGGACCTCCTTGAGGCCGAGATGTAAAACTCACCATGGTGAAAGCTATGGCTCCCATAGCTGCGTACAGCATGTGAAGCCAATAAATCTACAACAGGAAGCAGTGGTTAGGAGAAAATAAAGCTCTGGCTTCTAAACTCAACCCTCCTCCACTTTACTCACGTATTTGAAGGAAAGCACGATGGCTGTGATGATTCCGGTCACCAGCATCACGATCGAAAGGACACAGAAGAGGCCCCGGCATTTGGTGAAGTCGACCTAGAGGATGAGACCACAGGGCGGCATGTTAACATCCGTCTCTGGGTAGGGGAGGTTTAGCTTTCAGAGGCGGACACGCACCTTGGTCTGGAAGCAGAAGATGGTGACAGCGATGCACACGACAGCAGTGATCCCGAGAGCCAGGAACACAGCTTTGGTGTCATAGTAACTACAACCAAGAAGAAACTGGATTAAAACAGGCCTTTTTTTTTTCTTTTTCTTTTTTACATATCCCTGTGTATTCCTCTACTCTCTGTGTCTTACCTTGAGATGGTCCCGGTCATGTATGACAGAGCTAGAGTCTGAGATGGAAAGAAACCCAGAATTCTTTAGTTGTGTAAAATTTTTACCAAAGCAGAAATTGTTTGAGTGGACTGATAAATATCTGAAAGGAAACATTTTAATAGGAAACTTTGACGTTAAATCGGTTCACACTTTGTTCATTGGGTAAAGCAGAGATAACGAAGGGTTTATGCAAACTGTCAGCAGGGAGGGTTGCTGCTGATGCTCTAAGCCAGGCATGCCTAAAGTCGGTCCTCAAGGGCCGCTGTCCTGCAGGTTTCAGGTTTCCTGTTTCACAGCAACTGATTTGCATTGATAGCTGATTAACAGTAAAGCGGCCCCGTGGACCGACTTTGGTCATTCCTGCTCTAAGCAAACACTTCAGCCTCCGTGCATCATGTTGATCCCAGTCCAGGAAAGCGTTTATTAGTTTCCTGCTTCTGAGGACCAGCAGCCAGAAGTGGAACTCACAAAGAGCAGCAGCAGGATGATGTTCCATGGGAACTTCCTCCTGAACAAATAAAGGATTAACAGGAGGTTAGCGTTAGCTGGTTATCATTTAAACAAAAGCTTTATTTTGTAAAACTCACCGTGGGCCCTTACAGCAGACCAGCACAAGGTGGAGGACTACATACACACCGCTTTTAGGAAAAACAAACAGTTAATATTCAGTTTTCTTTTAGCATTTGGCTTCATAGGCAGAAGAGGAAAGCTTACTATGAGGCCCAGTACACAGCCGAGTTTTGCTGTACAAAGAGTCGGACGGGTTGACTGCGGGAAAACAGGCGGAGTTACCAACAGGTGACGGCATGACACACAGAAATGCTACAACGGTGACGCTGTGTACTCACACGAAGGTGAATATGGCAACAATGCCTGTGGTGAGCAGGAGCTGGCAGGCCAGGATCACATAAACCTGAAACACACACAGAGGAGCTGCTTAAAAAAAAAAAAGAAAAGAAGAAAAGATCCGTTCATGGTGAAAAGTTACTATTTACGTGAAATTGATGTCGTCAATAAGCAAATATGATTAAAATGTAAAACATTCAAAGCCTCTAGTAGACCCTACTGTAGCTCTGGTAAATATGGGAATCCTTAATGATGAATACAAAAAAAAAAGGTTTATTGTTATTGCTTAAAGTGCAGAAAGAAATCAGGTTTTATCAGCTGAATCGGTTCACGTGGCGACCGGTGGCGTTCTTATGACTCCATTCACACTGGAAATGTCCCTTTTCAGTGTGAAATGTGAAAAAAGTTCTGCCCTACTTTAGTCCAGTCAGATTCAAACAGGATATGAATTTAAATGTTGGAAATGAGTCGCGCCTCTTTCTAAAGATCATGAAAACAAAGAAGCAGTTTGAATAAAAATCTGAAATATATTTGTCAAATGATTTATATTCTTCTCAGATAATTACAAGAAAAATAAACTCTTCTGGCATCACAAAAAAAAACAAAGAAAAAAAGACCTTTCTAATAATTGTGGAGCAGCTTTTTACATCTATTCTGACTATTATACTTTAGTGATTAGCTTACCTCCTTGCCATCACCCTAATATCGAGATCAGATTATTCAGAACTCTGATGAAGCTGCTTCAGAAATGCTGATATTACTTTTAGTGATTTGGGCAGAACTAGAATCTGATCCAACAATAACTGTAGATTTAACTGTAGTTTGACTCCTCGTATTTCTTTTGCTGATACAAGCTCCGTCCTCTGGTGTGGAGGGACACATTTACACATTTTTATTTCCAGAAATAATAATAATAAACCTTCCTAAAAATATTGTGAGCACATTAAAAAAAAAAAGAACATTTCTTCATCACCTTGATCCTCCTATTCGCTTTTATTAAATGACTTGATGCAACATGGCTTATAGAGAATCGATGAGCATTTTAAAATTGAGCTCTTCACAAGCGAATTATTTACACATCACAATTTCACTTTTAACTGGGATGTGTAGGAGATGAATAATGGATCTAATATTCACACAAAATGAAACTGAATATTTAGTTATGAATTGATAGTAACATCAGTCTCAGTAACAAATAACAAGACTTTTCTTTGGTATTTAATCCTTAAATATCATAGATTTCATTCGAAAATACGCCTTCCCTAATCTTTTGTCAGAAAATAATTTGAACCCAAAGGAAAATCAAGCTAGAAGCATAGTCTTCATCAGAACAATCAATTTTTATGAGAAACCTCTGCCTTAAAACATTTACATCGTCTAATTTCCTCCAATTAACCAGAGCAGCACAACGAGGCCATTAACTGGAGCTCTGATGTCAGAAAGGGCTCCAGTTAATGGCGCCCTTTCTGACGCCCATTTTTTGTTTAAATTAAGAAATTATATATTTCTTCAAAGATATTTGTGATATTTCTTTAACTACAAAAAATAGGCAGTTTAAAGGGGGGGTTGAAAACTTAAAATCCACTTTACATGAGCTTTTAAAGGAAGAAACCTTGGTGTTCTTTGTCACCCTGGCTTTTTTATACTTTTGCAAATATTTCACTCCAGCTGTCAGTATATTGGTTAGATCAGTAGAGGGAGAAATGAGTAGCAGCTGCTGCTGCTTTGCCATAGAAACGGGCTCACAGGAAGAAAACTGCTGCCAGAAATAAAACAACTGAAACTAAGAGATTTTATTTTACATCATCAAGAATCTAAAAGAGAAGGACTGACTTTTGGAAATCAGAGCTAAAGAAAAAAAGCTTATCAGGCACCAGGACTTTATGTATGTAGTAATGAGGAAAGTTCTACAGGATCCTGCTGCCACCAGTGCAGAGCTTGTTAAACACTGGCAGGAGCAGTGAGTCCGTCCTTATTCTGAGTGGGATTTTAAAGAGAAGACCAGAAAAGAAGTCACTTCTTGACCAAAGATTGACTGAAACCAGAAAGGATGGAAAGCTGAGGATTATAGTCCGGTTATTTCTAAAAAAATATGAATAAAATTAAAATATAAGCCCCAGTGTAGGTTCTATATTATATAAACAGTGACATTATTTGACAAAAAAAAACCTATTTGAGTTTTTTTTCCTCCCTTTTTTTTTAGATGCCGACTCTTAAATCAGTCCCAGATTATCCTGAGAATAAAGAGCAACTCATATAAAGAAACCAGGAACTAGTCTGTGACGATCTTTGTAGCCTTCAACATGATTGAGAAAAGAAAAAGAAATGAAAACAAACAAGCTAAAGAAAAAAAACACTAACAGATATTAGATCTGTTCACAAGGGAACGGGAAAACTTCAACATCACTGATCTGTGGTCAGATTAGGGCCCGGTGATGTCGTATAACTCTAACCTCTGAATTTTGTTCTATCAAATCTGATAACTGTTTGTTTTTTTTATGATAAATGTCATGCAGTACTTAAAAAAAAAAAAAAATATATATATATATATTTTAATCATCCCCTTTGGGAGGGTGACCTCAATAGAAAAGGTAATGAAATTCAAGCTGTGAAAATGAAAAAAATAAATCTAAATGTTTGTATTTTGTGGTGTCAAACAGTCAGCTAATTTATGGGTTATAAGGACAAAAAACTTCATTGCTTTTTGTTTTTAGATGATGTACTGGGCTATAGAAGCCCAATACAATACCGTACAATGGTGAAAAAAAAACAAAAACAACAGACTTTCCAAAAATTAAATCTTTAACAAAAACTACATCTCATCTCTCGCAGGCCTGGGTTAGACTTTAAAAGCAAGTCACCATCATTGTCCACAGGGAGCAGCAAAAGGTCACGAAGAGTCAGCCCTCATTAAAAGACACACACTCACAGAGAAAAACATGGATACTTCCAAAATATTTTACCTTATAGTCACTAAAACAAAAATAAAACCATTTTAAAGCCACAATCCAACGAGCCACTGCTGTGGACACAGACATGTGACATCAGTATAGGAAAGGATTGGAAAAAAAGAACCTGGAGTCCAATCATGTGGGTGTTTGTTAAAAGGAGTTCAACGATAAATAAATAGGCCATATTTATATCAGGCATCTGATAAATTTGGATTTATATAGACAGAAATGAATCTAATGCTCCTTATTCTAGGGCTTGGAGAGCAGCACCTTTATATGAATTATTGTGCTTCTAGCAGAACCCTGCAGCTCTTAGGATAAATATTCCTGCACGCCTGTCAGTAAACTACAGCTAAAAGTATCGGGTGAGTTTTTAGTGACTTAGTCCACAGAGACTGGAATGTTACCTTTCTGATGAAGGCGTGCCGAACACTCAGGTCGTCCCAGTTGCTGCCGCTCGCAGCGAACTCCTCGTCTGCATCATAGGAGGGAAAAGTGGTCAGAAATCAGGAAAAATAAGGACATTCATCAATTATAATGATAAGAAACAAACAGTAGAGCCACAGCTGTTCCCGTTTTATGTTAATTAATAGAGATGGAGGAACATTATACATGGTTGGTTAAAAGTGGCCTCAAAGCAAAACTATAAACATTCCTGTTAGGACATCATCCCTACGGTAATATGAGGCGCTGGAAGTCAGGGCTGAAACAATGAATCGGATGAATCGATTGTTGAAATAATAGTAAACTAATTGATTGATTAATCTTTAACTGGAGTAATGAGACTCTAAAACATACCTTTAGCTGACAGTTACCCACTTAGAGCAGGAATTCTACCAAATTTTTTAAAATAAAAAACCTTTTTCATCCGTCAGTATACTCTACCCAGAACTGTTCAAATTCAAAACGTTTAACCTTCACCTGGTTTAAATTTCTGTAAAAACAAAAACCAAACAAACAGAGAAACTGCAGCCACAGCAAGCCGGGCGAGGCAGTGAAAGCTGGATCTTTTTTCCAAGAGGAGCGGGAAACTAAGCAGCACTAAAGTGAGCCGTTGAAGAAACCAACAGCTGAAAAGACCCTTTACCTGAACTCATCACCCCTGATGGGATGGTGGGTGGGATGATTGGAGGCATGGGTGGTGGGGAGGGGTAGCCGGCTCCTGGAGGTCCTGCATGCTGAGGCTGTCCTGGGTACGGTGCTGGAGGATAACCTGCTGGCTGGCCCGGGTAGAGAGGGGCGTTCGTATCGTTCGGATAGGGAGCGAAGGGCTGGCCTGGTTGTGAACCACCATAGGATGGGAAGCCATACGGAGGTGGAGGTGGGTAGCCCCCGCCCTGTGGTGCGTACAGGGGACCGCTGGAGTCCTTATAACCCGGTGGGTAATCTGACCTGGACATGACGCCTGTAGAGAAGGAACAGAAGCACGATTTGATTTAATCTTCTTTGTATTTTGGCTAAAAACCTCACAGCAGGATTGGTCAGGGTGATGGGATTGTGATTTAAGCCTTCAGCAGACCTCTGTTACACTAGGAGTATACAACACTACAATAACCATTTGGATTGTGATCAACTCTGATTCACAACATCCCATCATTACTACAACTTGTGGCAAATGAAATGACCAAACATTACATCAACGGAGCCTCATATTGAACACACTCAGAATGTCGTTCAGCTCTGATCTTCAGGACATTCCTGCATGTTAACATGTTTCATTCATCATGTTTAAGTAGCATTCATCTTCCTCCTTTAAGTCGGGCTCGGTCCTTCCGTCCAGACGCCTCCCCTTTCTCCTTACAGGAAGGCAGAGCAGAGAGTCTTAACTGGAAGGCCTGCTGCTAATCAGCCTTTCAGATCCCTCTGCATCACTATGAGACTCTCCTCTGTGGTCCTGTTTATTCCCCTACTGACCAAATCAATCATGTAAATCCAAATATTTAAAATTGCATCAACAATCTATCCTTTCTTCTGTGATAAAGAACAGACTATAACCCACCCTTTGGAGTGTGTGTATGAATACAGAGCATGTAGATTTATTTAACACTTGGGATACGCAGCAATGGGCTGCAGACTGGTTAACATCCTTATTTATACATCTAGGACTGTATTGGGTTAACATGAAAACATGAACAGGAATATGAGAGAAAAAACCTCATGGACCAACTTCTGAAAAACAAAAA